>CM048840.1:54723903-55003172 GCA_026545765.1 Plantago major | reverse complement strand
CTGCCAAGATAATTTTATATTTTTTTAAATTTAAAATAAGAAAAAAATTGAAAAAGAAAACAAAAGGGCAGGGTTTCCACCGGGCAGCTCCCAAAATTATAATCTCCAGGTCATGGGCGACTGCGTAGCGATCGCCCCTCATGCATTCTTCACAGTGGGACGGTAGTCGCGGTGGGTCCAGCCTCTGTAATTATAACTCAGAAAGTCGCTGACGACTGAGCTGCACCGCTTCCTCATTTATTGCCCAGCATGTAGTTGTTCACATTTTCCCTTGAAGGACCCCACATGGGCGGGTCTACCTACAAAGAAGCACTGAAACCATATTGTTTTTCTTAGAAAATAATTTATATAATTCCCTTTCCATATCAGCTTGACTGCGAAGTAATAGGCATGCCACAGTCCAACATGGCATGGACTGATTTATATAGATTCATTTCTGTGTTAACCATGTCATATCCACCCAGTTAGCATTCATTGACTAAGACCAATTTTATTGTGAATGTCTCTATACCTAGTTCACATGAGTAATTTTTTCTATTGTGACAATATATTGGGTCCACGAACCAATGAAATTTTATTCTTCACTCTCACATTTTGCTCTAGAAAATTGGTGGCATCTAAGAAACTTCCTCTCACATGAGTCATCCAATCTTAATAATACTTTAAAGTGCAACTATTAGTTCACTTAACACTTTTAGCGAGATAAGATATAGTGGATGATTGAATATTCAATAAAGCCTTAAATGAACATACGCTTTTAGACAACTTATTTAAAATCTGGGCTCACAAGTATTAATAAACCATCCATTAACTAAATGCCTACGTCATAATCTAAATAAGCTATTGTGAATAATTTAAAAACATCACCAATGCCGAAAATATATGTGTTTTTGCTAATAATATCGACGATTTATACGATAATATATGTCCTTCTTCAGATAAATTAAACTATCTAAACCGCTCCTCAGAAGACTAAATCTCGAACGTTAATACAAAATCTTAAAATATATATATCATCATTCAAGAGAGAAAGTTCAATAATACTACCCTTTCCATAATAATTCCACATACACTATAATTTTAAATAAAGAACTAAAATGGGGAGTAAATTATACAATATGAGAATGCTAAAAAAAACAATAGTAAATGCGTCATTATAGTGGGAAATTGGTAGTAATATTTTTTATAGGTGTGGTGAAATGAGGATAAGTAAAAAGAAGATGAAAATAGAAAAGAGAATAAAAATTTGAGTAAATCTCATGATGACGGTTTAGAATTCTATAAATTATGAAAAGATGAATTAGACGCATAGAATTCTAGATAGCTTATGAAAAGATGAATTTATGTTTTAAGAAAATCATCGATATTAATCAAAATGTTCAAGTTATATTTTCTATCTAGAAATGACCCAATCCTTTAGTCGATTCATATATTAGAAAATTAATTTAACATTGAGAAATCTATAGCATTATAGTTATTTGAACCGCTCATAAATTTATATTAATTGTTTGTTGAAAAGTCTCTTATTATATTATCCGTTTTGATTATTTATCGATTGCATTTCATTGTTGATGTTGTTGTTATATATTCACAAGCTGTAATTCATGCCTCGCATAAGGATCGAACGATATTTTCATTGAAAATTTTACCTCAATCATCAACTTAGATTTGAAAATACTATATATGAATGTTTATATGTTCTTTCGTATATGTGTTATGTTCTCAACAATATTATCCAAGTGATGCCTCCCTCTCCATTTTGTCTCCCGCATATGATCGATGGACCATTCTCCCCGTCCTTCTTGAAAGTGCAATTTATATTGCACTTGTTTTGTTAATTCGGCCTTTCTTCGTTTATTAACCTGCTCGACAATCAGAAGTTGTTTTTCTATGGTTATTTTGTAGGATATATCAAGTCATTTCAACATGCTTAATGGATCATGATTGGTTACCGAACACCATCGAAAGCAAAACGGGCAATCAGAGAAAAAGGAAAATAAGAAGCATAATGCAAGAAGGAAGTCGCCATATTGTTCAAGGAAGAATTATGCTATAAGGAACGTGAGATTTAAAAGAGATTGATATATAGAAGACTCCTTATAACGTCAAAGATAAGAAAGGCGCTTCCTTCCTAGAGAAAACCTAATGTGTTTCACTGGGCCAAGCCGTGTTTCTTCCAGAAGATCGATTGTCAGACATTATATATACAGAAGAACACGCTTAGTCACGATCGTGAAGAGCAACTCTCAATATATTTTATGCTGCTCTTTCCACTTCAAGTCGATTTAGACTTTCTTCTTCGTGAATTCGACCACTCTATATATACACACAAGAAGAAGCCAAAGAAGACCACGCCTATAGAGATTAAACTTCCGATCATCGAAGTTTAGGTTTGTCTTGCTTACTGCATCTTTACCTCGGTGTTTACTTGTGAGTGTTCTCTAAAGATTGAGAATTACTCTAGTATCATCAACTAGAATAGGTTTTCTTATCCGCTCTAGGTCTAGTTTTTTTTGTAAGTTTAATCAATCGCTTGTGATTGAATTAAACTTCTTTGTAATTCTACTTTTCAATTTTAGTAGAAGTTTTATACAAAGACCGCTTCAGACGTTATATACCCCATTTTAGAAATCTCGTGTTCGCTTTTATTCAACAAGACTTTACATGTAGTTCTCATTAATCATACTATCATCGTACTTGTTTATCATCGTTTCATCGTTGAGAAACGGTATTGATTCGACATCAATAGTCAACATCGCTCAAATCGGCCCGGTACCAATCTTATTCTACAGCTTCTAACAAGTGGCATCGAGCCACCCAATTAATCGCGTCTGATTTGGTACTACTACAATGGACGTTGTCAATTCAAGTGTCAACAAGCCACCGTACAGATGGGTCGAACTACCACTACCGAAAATACGGATCGTAACGTATATCAAATCCATCAAGGGCGGCATGGAAACTGCTTTGAAGGCTATGTGTGGTCACCATAGAGACCGTATCGATGGAGATGTCGCTAAACCGTAAGCTCAATGGTCGTGATGATTTTCTTGCTAGCTTTACAATGAAAAGCTTTGAATGCTATTTTTTCGCATATTGATCCACATATGTTTAAGCTCATTCAATTGCACTACCGCTAAACAAGCTTCGATTTGTTGCAAAATCATTGTGAAGGTGATAACAAAGATACAAACTAAACTTCAACCGCTTGGTCAAAATTTGAAAACTTGAGAATGGCGTAAGAAGAAACCATTGATTCTTATTTTGATAAATCGTCAATATTTCAAATGATATTCAACTGCTAGTGATGCTATGTCTAATAAGCAATCGATTTTCAAAGTCGTTCAGATCTTTCTTCAAAATTTGACATAAAACGAACTATTTTGAAGATACTCAAACCCGGTTACTATGGATTTTCATACTGATGAACAATTTGAAAATTTTGAGCCCAACAGAATGAACGCAAAGGCACGAAAAGCCATAGTATGTCTCTTCACCAAAATCAAAAATCTCCGAGTCCGAAAGAGTGATGAACTGATGAGACGATCAAGAAGATTTCGATAAAGCTCTCGCTAGGTTATGTAGAAAGTTCAACAAAACCAAATTTTTAGAAAGAATTCTAACAAAGGCTCTTCAAGCAATTCAAAAGGCACAAACAAGTTTAAAAAGATCAGATTCCCTAGTTTAAGACCTCGCTCAACTTAGCAAAGTTAGATGTTTCAATGTCAAGGATGGGGACATTATCGTAATGAATGTGCTAACTCTTCAGAAGAAGAAAAGACTTTGTTTGCTTGTCTTGATGTTTCGTGATGAACATGAACTGATGCTCGGAAGGTCGTGGTCAGCAGCTCCTGCTCGATTTATGTTGAAAATCGATGTTTAGTCAACAATGAAAACTCAACATCGCCTCGCATTCTCTTCTTGATTATGACGACTCATGACGCAAAGAAATATTCGTGGAAAAGTTTTGACTGAAAACTCAATGTCATCGATGTCTATTGTTCAGATGGTTCAATGATTTGTCTGCAGATCATTCTCTTGAAGAAGAACTCACCGACGAACAAATCGAGGCAAGAGATGATGAAGCCGTGACTTGGCACAAGAAATTCGGCCATGTAAGCTATAGGAACATTGAAAGGCTCATCAAACCGGATGCGTTAGAGGACCTCAAGTCGAGCAATGCCGAAAGCAAGTAAAAGTGCGACCGCCTAAAAGGTAAACAAACTGTAGCATACATCCTTACAAATCAAGGGTAGAAAATAGTACATCCAATCGCTTCAACTCTTACATATGGACTTAATGGGACCAATTAAGGTAGATAGTCTAGGTGGTAAGAAGTACATCTGTATCATAGTTGATGATTTTTCTCGATTTACATGGGTAAGTTTTTTAAAAGAAAAAAATGAAACTTTTGATTCCTTCAAGAAACTGCATGCTAGGTTTAGTAATCAATATGCTACTGTTGTCCAACGCATTAGGTCGGATCATGGTAGGAATTTGAGAATCAAACCTTGCCGATTTTTGCGAAAAGAAAAGAATCTTCATGAGTTTTATGCACCCAAAACTCCACAACAAATGGAGTGGTGAGAGAAAGAATCGACCTTACAAGAAATGGCTAGGTTATGTTGAGTTCCATGAACCTTTCAAAAGATTGTGGTCAAGTCAGAATACCGTCATTACATAATAAATAGAGTCTACCTTAGACTGTGAACTTCAATCACCGCTATGAGATTCTAAACGGCAAGAAGCCTAATCTTAAGTACTTTCATGTGTTTGGTTGTGCTTGCTATATTCTCAATGATAGAGAACATTTAGGCAAGTTTGATGCAAAAAGTGATAAAGGCATTTTGTCGTTACTCTCTTAATAGCCATGATATAGGTGTATAATCTAAGGACACAAACTGCTCAAGAATCATAACATTACTTTTGATGACTCAGGTCTTTGAAAACAAAGAAGTCGAGACAGTACTGCATCGTAAAAACTAATCATCGCACTGTAAATGTGTAATAAATCGTATGCGTATTCTATACCGCATTTCCCAGCCCGCCATCGCCGAGAAGATGGAGTCACGTTGATCACAATGTTGAGTCAACATCGCTGGCCCAACATTGCAGGGGAGAGCTCATCGGATGAATTTGTCTCGAAAGTGAAGATGAACCTGCTCGAACCGATCGTGCCTCAGATTCCATCGACGTGATCCACCCCAAGGATTCGCAAAGATCATCTAAGTTCTCAAGTCATCGGAAGCACCAAAGGGAGAATGACCTTAAGAGGAAACACTGGAAAAACTACAAGGACACGGTAAGATATGCAACAATCGCCAATCAGAAGTTCCTCTCGCTTGTCTCTCCTAAAGTGTCTGCTCCAAAATATGTTCCTTTGGGTGCTCTGTTAAGCGTAATGAAAAATCTAATGTTGAGCACTCGCTGAGTCAACATCGACATCAACATTGTCTGCTTCTGAAAGTTTGTTTCTAAATCGCTTTTCTCATTGCCACCGCCCGTAATGGTAAACCCATCGAACCGGAAAAACTCTAGAGAAAAGTATAAGAGAATTTGGGCCCTAGGGAAAAGATTGTCAGAATGTTGCTTTTCTGCTACCTCTCCTAACAATGCAGTAGATGGTACTTTGATAGCGTATGTTCAAGACATATGACAGAACTCGAGTTATCTTTCTAACTTTGTCTCTCAAAAGACCGGAATGGTAACTTTTGGAGGAGGATACAAGAGTAAAGTACTGGAAGGGGTGTTAACTTGATGGTTTTCCAACCTTGAAAAATGTACTGTTGGTTGAAGGTTTAACTGCTAACCTTATTAGTGTTTTTCATGTGTGTGATGATGATTTGAAGGTCAAATTTAACAAACACACTTGTAAAGTACATACTTGCAAGGAGAAATATTTTGAAATGATAGTACTGTGTCTCGACAACCGCTACGTGGTGGTCGATCCCCACAATTGCAATCGGCAAAAGAAGATTATATCAGGTTTAACCCGACTAATCTTTCCATAGTACATCAGTTTGTGCAAACTATGATAAAAATTTTCGAGATGAATATGATTGGTGAACTCAGCTTTTTCGTGTCCGGAGAACTCTAAATCATGCAAGACACTTATGGGTACCTCTCTCAAGTCGAAAGGTAATTGATGTTGGCGCAGATGTTGACCCAAAAATGTACAGATCAATGATTGAAAGCCTTCTATATCTGTCCACCAGTAGACCTGATATCATGCTCTTCGTGTGCGCCGTGTATCTCATTCAACCCTAAAGCCCCCATTTAACTGTCGTTAAAAGAATCCTTGGATATATATCGAATCTTAATTTTGGATTATGGTTTGCTTGTGATACAAACACTAACTGTGGGATTTAGTGATTCCGATTGGGTGATCTAGATGATAGAAAATCCACTAGTGGAGGTTGCTTTATCTTGGTCCAAATTTGGTGTCTGCATAGCAAGAAATGTAATCGTGTCACTTTCAACCGCTGAATCAATATGTAGTTGGAGTGTGGTCTCAACTAGTTTGGTTGAAAAATGTGTTGCATGACCGTGGTCTACAAAGTGCTACCTTTGATGTTCATACAACCTTAGTGCCATACATATTTCTAGGAACCTGCTCAAAGATTCTCGCACTAAGCATAGATATTAGGCATCATTTCCTTAGGGACTTGGTCAATAAGCAAGTGATCGATATAGAACACATCGACACAACAAACCAACTAGCGATATTTTTACCAAACCCTCAGATGGAGAGATTCTTCACTCGGAGATCTCGGTATGTGCTCTTCAGGATCACGCTGTTGAGTACTAATGTTGACTCAACATCACGGCCAACATTGGTTGTTTGCACGAGTGATGTTTTTGTCTTTTATTTTTTCATTCCTCTACGTGTTTCTCGTTCCTGCTCGACATGTCTTTGGTTGTTCTTGTTTTGTAGCTTACAAAGGTGATGCTTAGTGGTCCGAAAGGTCGTTGAAACCAATGTTGAAAGGGATTGAGTCTCAGGTGTGTTTGCTTTATGTAAAACCCACTTTTGTCGCTGGGCTATTTTTACTACTGACTTGCACTCGACGTTGCCTCGCTTCTTTATGCTTAATAAATCTAATGAATTATGATAAAAGGGCTCAAGTGTTTCCGCCGAGGATCGTGGTGTTTCAAATACTATCCAGACATCGACGTGGCTAATGTGTCATATGTCGTGAGGGTTGATGGTTCAGATCGAAACCGACACGCACAAAAGTGTCGATTCTCGTAATGTCACCGGGTTCACTTTCCGAGTACCAAATTACCCAATATAGTCAAATGAGTGATCTTTATGCCATGAGACGGTGTTTGCCTAACTCAAGACAAGCTTCCTTTGGAGCGATTCATACGTGTTCCAATTATTCGACACGGTTCACGGCCTCATGGTCACCCCCACTCAAACGTATGCTAATTGTTCAATTTACTTTTGAAGCAATGTCAGTGTGTTTCTTTGGTATTCCTTTCTTTCGCTTTCCGCAAAGATCGTGGTGTTAATCGAATCGCACATTTTGAGACTTCGCTTCGATTTACATTAAGAGTGGTCCGATTTCGATGTTGTCACCAATGTCGAGTCAACATTCAGTCAACATCGATCGTACAATCGTTACTTAACCATGTTTTTTATTTTTTTTTTCCGTGTGTTTTGGGTTTGAGGGGAGTAGGTCTAAGGTGTTTTCTTCGGTTTTGGGTTTCGCATTCTACTGCATTTCAAGTCACTTTCTTTAAGATCAAGATTTTGGTCAACCTCCTGTGGTTTATCCACTACAAAAATTGGTTGTAGCGACGGATAGATCCGCTTGACAGCCATTTATCACCCACCCCGGGCGACGGATCGGGCGACGGATAGAAAATCCGCCTCGAGTCGGGCGACGGATAAAAATCCGTCGTCATTGGCGACGGATTGACCTTTTTTAAAAATGATTATGGGCTTACGGATAGATCTATCCGCCCATTTTTTGTGGGAATAAAATCAGATATAATTTTTATATTCAGATACTGGATTAATCCTAGCAGGTGGTGGTGGTGCGGTGGTGGTAGTGGTGTGGTGTGTGGTGGTGGGAGGTGGTGGTGGTGGTGGTGGTGGTGGAGGAGATGGTGGTGGTGGTGGGTGGTGGTGGTGGAGGAGATGGTGGTGGTGGTGGTGGTGGGCCTGGAGTAGAGAGGTGGTGGTGGAGATGGTGGTGGAGGAGGATGGTGGAGGAAAGGAGGTGGTGGAGGAGATGGTGGTGGTGGAGGATGGTGGTGGTGGTGGTGGTGGTGGTGGGAGGAGAGGTGGTGGTGGTGGTGGTGGAGGAAAGGAGGTGGTGGAGGAGATGGTGGTGGTGGAGGATGGTGGTGGTGGGAGGAGAAAGGTGGTGGAGGAGATGGTGGTGGTGTAGGATGGTGGTGGTGGGAGGAGATGGTGGTGGTGGAGGATGGTGGTGGTGGGAGGAGAAAGGTGGTGGTGGAGGAGGAGGAGGAGAAGTAGTGGAGAAAAGGAGGTGGTGGAGGAGATATATTATATTTTTTAGGTTTTTAGCTACCTGATAGATCTAATTTTTTTTTTTTAATTTTCGCCTTGTAGCGACGGATAAATCTATCGTTGTTACATAGCTTACGGATAGATTTATCTGTCAAGCATTTTTAGCGACGGATAAATCTATCCGTCGCTAAATTTTTTTTATTTTTTTTTGTCAACGCCTGTAGACGCGATAATTTTATCCGTCGCTAGCGACGATTTGATAACCTTATCCGTCATTAAACGAGGCGACGGATAGAATCCGTTCTAAGTAGCGATCCGTCATACAAGGGCGACGGATAAAACCGTCGCCCTTTTCGTCCCGCTACGGATGGATTCTTGTAGTGATCTATTTATCCGATTACGCCGACTTGACGGATAATCGCTTACTTGCAACTTTAATCTTTAATTAACAGGTACGCTCGTTGCTTTGATATATATCTGCAGGAATCTACCTTGAAGCAAACCCAATAACACCCATCATGACTTATCTTGTAAGTTGTGTACTTGACCTTCCGCTTCTCTTCACATCATCGCTTCCACCGACCATCCACTCTATTCCCGACATCGCCTTCACTTATCCGCCCTATAGCCTTGCTACTTTCTTTGCCAAGGTCGACTATAATGTTGAGTCAACATCGCTTCGACAAAGATTAGTATTTTGTCTCCGCAAGTCCTCAACATTACCAAGATGGTGAAGTTTCAGAAAAGAACTTTGTTTTCTTTCTTTCCTCACAAAAAAGGGGGAGAATGTTTGTACTTTTTTTGTATTAAGGGGAGTTCTTGGAGCAAGGGGAGTTGCTTGATATTACTTGTGTTTTCCTACTAACTACATTTCGTGTTTTGTGAAGAAAGGCAAGAATTAAGGAGATTGAAAGTGCAATTTATATTGCACTTGTTTTGTTAATTCGCATTTCTTCGCTTATTAACCGTTCGACAATTGTAGTTGTTTTTCTATGGTTATTTTGTAGATATATCAAGTTGGGCCTCAACATGCTTAATGGATCACGATTGTCATCAGAAAGGCCTACCTAGCAAAACGCCATCAGAGCAAACGGCAGCAATCAGAGAAAAAGGAAAATAAGAAGCATAATGCAAGAAGGAAGCTGCCATATTGTTCAAGGAAGAATTTGATGCTATAAGGAAAGTGAGATTTAAAAGAGATTGATATATAGAAGACTCCTTATACTGTTGAAAGATAAGAAATGCGCTTCTTCCTAGAGAAAACCTAATAAGTTTCGACTGGGCTGCCGTGTTTCTTCCAGAAGATCGATTGTCGTACATTATATATACAGAAGAACACGCTTGTTAGGCTGCTGATCGTCAAGAGCAACTTGAATATATTTTATGCTCTTTCCCAAATTAAGTCGACTTAGACTTCGCTTTCTTCTTGGTGAATTTGACCCACTATATATACACACAAGAAGAAGCTTTCAGCAAGACCACGCCTATAGAGATTAAACTTCCTGATCATTGAGTTTAGGTTTGTCTTGCTTTACTAGACCTTTACCTCGGTGTTTACTTGTGAGTGTCCTCTAAAGATTGAGCATTACTCTAGTATCATTGAACTAGAATAGGTTTTTCTTATCTGTTCTAGGTCTAGTTTTTTTGTAAGTTTAATCAATCGTTTGTGATTGAATTAAACTTCTTTGTAATTCTACTTTTCAATTTTAGTAGAAGTTTTGCTACGGCACGTCAGATCGTTATATACTTTTAGAAATCTCGTGTTCATTTTATTCAAGACTTTACGTAGTTCACAATCACGCTTTTACTATTGTAGTCTTGTCGATCACTATTCATTGAGAAACGGTGTTGACTCAACATCAATAGTCAACATCGCTCAAATCGCCCGTAAGTACCAATCCGGTCCTACGCTTCTAACACTTCATTTTAATTGAAAGGATATTCATTCTTCTTCGCTCCACTTGAATTTCGTGTTATAACATCAACATTCTTACTCGACGTCCCTCCGCATTTCCTACTACGCTCACAACCAATATAAACACAATTTTTCTTTGATGTTGCAAATCAGAAGAATATGTTATTAGACCGTCCAATTCATATGACTTCATGTTGGCGGCTTTCATGATAGGAAATTCTTCCATATAATTGAACAAGTGGTTTTGGTCTTCATACGCATAATCATCCTCCTCCTCATCATAACCGGACTCGTACCATCATCCTCATCAACTGCTCATCGTATCACTCTTCAACAACATCCTCATCGCCACCCCGTAATCACCATTATCACTATCGCTATTCTCCTAATATCATATGTGTTATCTTCATATTAGATTTCATCGAACAAATAATCACTCGAAATCAAAAGGTACATACATTAAGATAAACATACATTAGTAAAAAAGAAATTAAAAAAAAATTAGGAGGAATTAGGTCTGGCCGTCCAGCCAAACCCATACAACAGCTGCATGCCAGACGACTAGTGAATGGGTCTCGTCTGTTGACTACCAAATTTCAGATTCCAAAGGGTTTGAATTCCAATCGATTTGCATACATGAATTGAAAACATGAAAAAAAGATTTAGATATACCTCTTCGTCTTCAAGATCATGCCAATTGTTTTCGTACATGTTCGAAAGTTAGTTTTATGTTGTTGTTTTAGAATAATGAATATATAAGTTTATTTATTTAGGATGTTTTTTGTTACTTAGGTAATTTTAATAAGTTGTGGGTAATTTTTAATGTTTATCAAAATAATGGTATTTTTACAAATTACAAATAATTGTCATGCGTTTAGTAAAATTGGTCATGTGTTTAACAATATCCTTTTAAGGATAGACATTTTATTTAATATCATTAATAATTTTATTAATAATATAGATCGATCTTTATATAAATAAGCTACCTTGAACTTTATGAAAATCATGGAAAATTCTAGGCAAAGATCTTTCGGCACCAAGTATTAAAAAAAGACATACGAGTTAATACAATGTCAGAACTCGTAGAGTCCGTGTTAATATAATGTTGTAACTCCGCAAGCCATGTGTTAATATAGTGTTGCAAACTGTATGATTTACATAGGCATATGAGGCACTTGCCTCACGGATTTCTGCCAAGTTCAGATTTGTCCTTTTTTTTTGGATTTTTTTCATTTCAGTTTATAGATATATAGTTTTATTGCCCCTCACGCTGAATGAAATTGCTCAGTCTCTCAATGGACGTTTCATCAAGTTTAAAATCTATCTTTCTTAAATGGGCATTGGATCGAGCCCCCATCTGCCTCACTTTTTCTCATTTTCCTTTTGCACCTCTTATTTTCCTTTATTTTGCTTGCTCTCTTTCCATTTCCTTCTTTCAACTTTTCATTTACCTTTATTTACCAACCCTACTTACATAAACTAAATATACATTTTCACTATTAAACTGAAAAATATGTCTTCTTTCACAAACTCATGTGGCGGATGAACTATTTTAACAAAGTACTATGTACTAATATTTTAAGTAAAACTATAATGTTTCAAACAAAATCACTAACGGTTTATCAATGTACATTTTATGTAACTCAACTAACTTAAATGTGAGTATCATGTGACATTACAAAGTCACATTTTTAACGCTTATGTAAAACATGATGTTAGTAATCCCCAAAGATTCAGACTCTATCATTGTATAATGTTTGTCCATCCTTGTAATTCCTTTATAAATACCATTTTCCAAGACACTTACACCATTTATTTCGAAATAATACAACGCCATTTTATTTCGAAATAATACAAAATTTTGCATGTATGATTTTTAGTTTTTCATTGTCATTTTACCTAATCCAAAATCCCGACCACCGATCGCAACTCAGTCTGTTTCAATTAAAATTTGGGAGGTATTGGATGTGATGAACCAAAAATCATTAAGATGAAATATAAGAAAATGAAATTGAAGTGGAAATATAATCTATGGTTTATGGACTAGAATGATGCATGAGAATCCTGGTGAAGTAATGATTTTAAAATCACAAGTAAAATCCAGGCTCACGTGGTAAACACGTGCCAGGTTGCCCAGACCATCTAGGCCCACTAAACCATATCTAACAAACTGAATGAAATCACCAGGTTTCCATTCTCAGCCGTCCGATTGGAACAGCTATCACTAAAAATTCAATGACGGATATTACACCTCCATACTTTCTCAGATAGATAGAGACCTGAAAATTCCACAAACCCTAACAAAAAATTCCATAAATTTGTTTGTGTTCTATCAGGGAATGCAGAGATATGGTTTCTTCTCCGGTACCTAATCCCCTCTTTCGCGGCGGAAGACCCACCAGTGGCCGCCATTGCCACCGCAAACACGTCGAAGACGGGTGATCATTCAATCCATCGATCAATTTTCCTTTTGTTTTTATTGTTCTTCCATTTTTTCATTCAATTTTGTTCTCAATTAGAAAACCTAGATTAATTAAGTCTCAGTTAGTTTAGAGAAGATGACGATTGACGAGAAATCCGGTGGAGTGCTTCACGGGAAGTACGAGCTAGGTCGAATTCTCGGCCACGGAACGTTCGCGAAGGTGTATCACGCTCGCCATCTGGAAACCGGCAAAAGCGTGGCGATGAAGGTTGTTACTAAGGAGAAGGTGATTCGTGTTGGAATGATGGAGCAGGTGAAACGAGATTTCCGTGATGAAGATGATGCAGCGACATCCGAACAGTGTTGAGCTGCACGAGGTTCTGGCGAGTAAGACGAAGATCTATTTAGCTATGGAGTTTGTTCGTGGAGGTGAGCTTTTTAACAAAATTACTCGAGGTCGATTGCGAGAGGATGTAGCTAGGAATTACTTTAAGCAATTGATTTCGGCTGTCGATTTTTGCCATAGTAGGGGGGTTTATCATCGGGATTTGAAGCCGGAGAATTTGTTGTTAGATGAGTTGGGGAATCTTAAGGTTACTGATTTTGGTTTGAGTGCTTTAGCTGAGCATTTGGGGCAGGATGGGTTGTTGCATACCACGTGTGGAACTCCGGCTTATGTTGCGCCTGAGGTGATTGGGAAGAAAGGTTATGATGGGGCGAAATCGGATATATGGTCGTGTGGTGTGATTTTGTATGTTCTGCTGGCTGGTTATTTGCCATTTCAGGATGATAACCTTGTTTCCATGTATAAGAAGATTTACAGAGGGGATTTCAAGTGTCCGGGTTGGTTATCTGCTGATTCTAGGAAATTGATTACGAAAATGCTTGATCCCAATCCTAGTACCAGGATTACTTTGGATAAGATAATGGAGTCCTCATGGTTTACAAAATCAGTAGTAGTTCCTAAAAGAGGCTCGAGGAGTAAAGAAATTCAAGATGAGGTTGATAAGGATGATGTGAAGGGGAAAGAAATGGAGTCCTTGAATGCTTTTCATATAATCTCGTTGTCCGAAGGGTTTAACTTATCACCCCTGTTTGAGGAGACGAAGAGGGTGGAGGAGGAAATAAGGTTTGCTACCATGAGACCTGCTAGTACTGTGATATCAAAGCTTGAGGAGGTGGCAAAGATGAAGAATTTCAATGTGAAGAAGAGTGACTCTTGTGTGAGGTTGCAGGGACAGGAGTGTGGGAGGAAAGGGAAGCTTGGGATAGATGCGGATATCTTTGCGGTTACACCTTCATTTATGTTGGTGGAGGTGAAGAAGTCGAATGGAGATACTTTAGAGTATAATCAGTTTTGCAGCAAAGAGCTTAGACCAGCATTGAAGGATATCGTGTGGACGACGTCGGAATTCAATGGCAACTAATTGAATGGAACATGCAGTTCTGTAGACACTAGTCTTGTCACTCGTAGCAATCTTTTAATTTCTTTATCATTACTAGTTTTAGTGTTGGATTGTTTGTTCTTTCTTTCACCTTGCCTGTTATTTTTTGTTGACTGCATTCTCTGTAATATCATCAGCATTCAACCAACTCAGATTTTGTTAATTTGGATGTGGCCTAATGTGAAGTCAAGAGTGACAACCTTATTCCCAAGTCACTACCCTCGTTTTTTCTACTACTCCTGGCCGCAAACCACTACCGCTTGTCAATCTGTCACCACCGTCAGCTTTCCTCCATGAATCTCCTTGTGTTGCTCAACTATTCCACTCCGCCCACCGCCAGTCAGCCACCCACCTCTTCATCTCCTCAGATCTCCTCCAGTCTCAACTCTCATGCCAAGATTCGATAATTTTTGGATTTCCCTCTATATTCTCAATATTTCCCGTCACCCTCTTTCCCCTTTACACTAACTTTCAACCACAATAGTTGTTGTACCCATTTGAATTACTGGATATGATGGGGGGAAGTCATAAAAAATATTTGGACCAATGACCCGTTTCGACCTAGGATTTAAAATTCCTAGTTTGACCAGTCTGTCGGACGGGTTTGACTGGTAAACCATTAAAAACCGAATGCCCCGTAGAGATTCAACAGGAGATGTGAAAACCATCCTAAACCAGGGTCGGGTTTAACCTACCGTTTCTTAAGGAAAGGAAGAGTGTCGAACCCAAGACCTTTACTCTATCTCGAAAAATTTCATACATTTGTCATTTTGAGCCGTCGTACATAACTTATTATATTATTGTAAAAAGGGAATGCATCCCACACCCAACGAACAATAAAAAGATCTTACATCTACACTTTCTTACCATATTTTTACACATTTCTCACTAAAAATACACCATTTTTATTACATTTTCATATTTTATTATATATTAGTATTTTAATTTTTCATCTAAAACTACGTGCAATAAAGCAGTAATTTACTGAATTTACTTTAAACACTCACTACTCTCCAGCTTGAACATCTTGCAAAAATGTGTACTGTGCAATCATGCCATAGCAAGGATGATAAATTCTCAAGTGCCAGCCACAAAAAGTACTATACGGTGATATGCATCAGGAAGACATTCACATCAAGAATAGAAACTACCATTTCAAAGTAGACACTCACATATGCTGAAGTCACAATCATGTGAAACATTAGGTCTAAGTCCTGGATGTTCCACAAACATTCAAGAGAGATGACATGTGGAACAAAACAGCACTGATATGTCTCTCCAAAGAATCAGTCTTCATAATGCACACAAATGTAAATGGACACTAATATAAACAAGCTTAATCGATGCAATCGACAATTTTCATATTTACAACATTAGTTTATGACAGTTAATGGATAATTGCATACCAAAGTTAATATATGATAGCTGCATCTTTAAGTATAATGCACAAGACAAGACTACAAACTCATAGGTCATTTGCTATATTATAATATATATACTTATAACATGAGAACACGCTACATAACATGAGAACACGCCATACATGACACGTGTTATCGCGTCATCCTACGATAATATATACGAGTATAAGTAATATAAATGCTTCTGATAATTGATTGTATTTTTTCGAGTTGAATTAGGGTTTGTGTTGGTGCAAATTGATCTTTTTTTTAATTTAATTGGAGAACATGGAGAAGAAATATTGGTTATCATTATTTTTTTATGATGAATTGATTTTGCGTTGAATTAGTGCTTGGAATTTAATTGCAGAAGACATATTGAGTTTTTTTTTTTTAACGATGAATAGATTTTGTTGGGGGTTAGGGCTTGTAATTTAATTGGAGAAGACATGTTAGTTTTTTGTAATTAAAGTCTAGTTTACATATATATTATTACAAATGAGTACAATTTAACTTTTTATTAAATACTCAATTGCACAACTCATATAATTGTCTATTTATATATACTAGAACATGATGAGAACACGCTACGCTTTGTTATTCTGGCATATATCTAGTTACAAATAATATAAAAAGTATATGAAGGTACGTACCATCGTTGTTTCTAATAATGAATTGTCTTTTTCGAGTTGAATTAGGGTTTGGGTTAGTGCGAATTGATCTGTTTCAACTTAATCAAATAACATGGAGAAGAAATATTGATTATCGTTTTTTTTTTTTTTTTTTTTTTTTTTTTGGTGAGTTGATTTCGTTGGGTTTGAATTAGGGCTTTGAATTTAATTGGAGAAAACAAATTGAATTTTTTTAATGATGAATTGATTCCGTTGGAGATTGATTTAGGGTTTCAAATTTAATTGGAGAAGTAGATTGGGTTTTTATTAATGATGAATTGATTTTGTTGGATTTGTATTAGAGCTTAGAATTAGAATCAATAAGACATGTTGATGTTTTGCAACTAAAGTCTAATTTATATATATATAATACAAATCGATTCAATTTAACTTAAATTAAGTACTCAATTATACAATTCCGATAGTTGTCCACTTATATATACTAGTTTATGACCCGTCGATACTCGACGGGTATGGTAAAAAATAATTAAGTATAAACGTGTAACGACCAAGCCATTATTCGATCGAGCCCTTTGGTAAGTTACTCATAGGAAGCTCTCTGATTGATATGTTGGCCCCAATGTAACAACACAGGTCCTTTCCTGCTCACTTTGTCCTCACTCGTGCATGAAGGGGGCGTTGAGACCAGTCACCCACAAAGAAAAAGTAAAAGTCTACCGAAACATGTGATAAGATATGATAGTGAAATAATAATACTTACTTTTTCAGTGGTTTCGGACCCCTCCCCCGGTTAAAATCGTCGGAACGTATGGAAAATGATTTATTAAAACAATAAATTTATTTTTTGGGTGGGGCGTGGGGTCTACCCGCGGGACAAGGTTGTTGGTCACCTTACCTGATTAGTTATATATGGTATGCGCTTTTTTTTGTATTGAACTTGGAGTCCACCCATATCCATTAATTAACATTTAACGGGTATCGGTCGGAAACTCATTTTGATATTTATAGGGTTCCACCCCGTCGGTTTAAACCGGTTAGTGTCGGATTGAAGGATTTTTTTTTATTATAGTCAATACTAATTTATTAGCAGCATCATCCATGTTGTTTATGTTGTCCATATTTAAGCACTCAACAATATCACCGAGCATTATGACATATCATATTGATTAATCTCATATACTATATGCACCATCTTAGTTATGAACTAAAATTTTATGAGATCGCACTACTCGAAAGTCTAACCGTGATTCCATAAAAGCATGTTAATGTATGAAACATTCAGTACGATCATATGGTTAGGCATTCCTGAGCTGTTAATCGTATTGATTAATTTTTGAAAAATCATTGCATCAAATACAATGTTGTTGTAAATACATGTGAAATAATATCTCAGACACAATCCTTTTCAAATTATAGTAGAATAACAACACCTGCTTATCTCAAAATTTCAATCTTCAATTTGATATGAAATTCAAGTTTTGTTTCAATTTTTTTTGTATTTATATTAATTTTTGGGAATAATCTCATCCATGCTCGTTCTCATTATCTCAAATAACCTTGTTAAATGCGGACATTTACTAATTTCTCATATCATAAGGGAAATTTACATATACCACCTATGAATGGCCCACTTGTCCTCGCCCTTACTATTTAAAGTATTACGATACATTCAAATTTACACATAATTTTTTTGTAATTACATATAGCCAAAAGTCAACGAAGGTGATGACATGGCTACCATTTTAGTGATGTGGAGGAGAGAGTTTGCAGATCCACGAAAATGCCATCCATATTATTGATTTTACTTTCTTTAATTGTTTATTTTTCTTTTCTTCTTACTCCTTTATTCATTTTATTGCAACCCAAGTGCCTAGTCTTAATATGATTCTCCATAGCTCACACAAATCTTTCTGAAAAAGCTCAAATCGGTTTATCAAACTTTAACATCAATTAAACTCCACAAAGACTAAATTGTTCAACTACATGTTATAGGTCTCCAAGAAAATAGAATTTGGAGCCTTAAAATCCTCGACATGGAGCTATTAGAGCTCCAAGTCGAGTCGCCAACAACTCGACATGAAGCTCATAAGTTGTGCAACTCCAAGTCGGAGTTGTCAACAGCTCCAACTTGGAGCCGTTAAAGCTTCAAACCGAACAACTCTGCTTTGGAGCATTAACAACTCTGACATGACGGCGTCTAGCCCCCAACTATTAAATATGACTTAAGTGCATTAACTAAATTGTAATGACTCGACCACTAATTGATCGAACCTCGACTTTCAATCGACGGTTACTTATGGACAACTCTTTCGGGTCCTTTCCCACACACTTTGTCATCACTCGTGTGTGAATCGGGAGATTTATCAGTTGGTCACCCATCCTAAGATTGCTCCAGAGCAAGCACGCTTAACTCTGGAGTTCTTATGGATGGATTTCCGAAAATAAAGGTGCAATTGGTATGAGTAGCGTTAACTCTTTAAAACTTAACTTGGAACTTTAGAGCGTTACATAAATAGTCCAAGTAGGAGTTGTAAGGGTTTTGGGAATTTTTATTGGAAAATGCTATAAATGATTTTGTATGATACTATTTAGGATGATCCATCTTGTGTACGTTTAACATGCGCTAAAAAAATGTCAACTTCTGTGGACACATATTTTGTAAAGAATTGTTGAAATGATTTGATGCGGCTATGAATTCATCTTCTTAGACATGGCTCCCCGAGATCCTGTTTCTCTAACTATATATAAAGCCCAAAGAACTTGGTTCAAACTTCACTAACTTTTCAGTTAAATTTAAATCCCACATGTTAATCTTATTCTTTTATTCTTTTAGTTTCAATTTTGTACATATATATGTCAGTTTTTAAGTAAAAGGCCCAGGACTCGAGTCTTACTGGCATGATTTTTTTCACTTTTATAGTTTTATTTATATATATTTTTGAATATTTTTAATTTTTTTTTCAAATATTTGGTGTTATCAATGTTTTTAATCTTATACTCCCTCCGTCCCAATTTCAACTTCTCGCATTCCATTTTGGGACGTTCCAATTTCAATTTCTCATCCCTTAAATGAAAAATCTATTTTCTACTTTATACACTATCCCTCCTACTTTATTCACTATTTGTCATACTTTATCATTAACTCTCCCACTTTATGAACTTTTCTCTTAAATCTAGTGTCCAGGCGCAGAAAGATAATATCAGGACGGAGGGAGTATATATTATACTTGAGAGTAAATATGTAAAATGAGAAAATTACATATACCGCCCCTAAGACTATTATACTTTATTTGTGAGAAGTGCCGTAATTTTTCTAGCTAGCTGCTCTTTTTGCTTGATACTTCCGTTTCGAGGTTCTGTACTTGAGCTATGTACGATATGTTATATGTACAAATTGGCACGGGGATGATTATGTTGAACATAATGGTTACTCATGATAAACCCGTCAAACCCAGCTAGTAATTAATTTGTTGCTGGTTCAGTGATTATTTTGTATTTTAACCCAACTAAAATTAATTTTAATAATGATTTGCAAATAAACCAAATCTTATCCGACTTAAATTAAATTCCACCACTACTACTTTCAATTATAAAAGAGTAAGTTTTTAAGAGACGGACTACTGAAAAATAAAAAAGACGGACATACGTTTGGATTATTACCGAAAATATATGGTGTTTAATTAAGATCATTGTGCTTTTCATGATGGAAAGAATATGCATTTTATTAACGAAATGGGTGTTTGTTTCAAAAGATCATGTTCTTCTTGACAGTACCACTCCATCTATTTTTAAATTAGTTATATACGGGTTTTATAAAACATTATCTTTATTGTGAAAAAGTATAAACTTGAAGCTGTCAATTACTTATATTGAAACTAAGAAGCAATAGCTAGTTGATTGAACTTGATAAACGCGTCTGACTTTCCCTTTTTGCCTACTAGTAAGAAAATGTAGTTTGCAATGGCATGTTAAAATGGAAGATGACAAAATTGATTATGAAAATTATAAGTGTACAGAGACCATAATGTATTATTATATGGAGTGATGTAGTGCAAATTTAGGCTGTTTGGCAAGGTATTTTTAGGTGTTTTAACCAGGTTTTGTGGGTTTAATCGCTTGCCACATATGGTTTGTTTCGTTAATTGAAACTTTGATTCCTTGAATGTTCCTTCAAACAATATACTCCCTCCATCCCAATTCAACTTACGTTATTGTTTTTTGATCTATCTCAATCTCAACTTCTCATCATGAAAAATCTATCACCTATTTTTTCATTAATATTTCACATACTCTATTCATTCTTTCGATTACTTTATTCATTCAAACTTACATATTTTAAATTATTTTGATTATTTACAAATTTATACAATTTACTCTTAAAAATTGTGTCCGTACGACCATACCTATGAGAAGTTGAGTCTGAAACGGAGGGACTATGAAAGAACATATTTTAATATCAATCCTATACATTTTGTGTATGGGTTCGATTTTAAATCGAGTTTGTGATTTGTGATTTAGTGTATGCTAGTTTGTGATAGATTGAAATGATTGACGAATGATATATTAGTTCAATTGATGTAATATGATTGTAATAGTGATATTATAAAAAAATAAAAATTACATACCTAAATATATTTATTAACTTATCTAAATATATGAAATCGAACATAATTAGCTAAATTTCAATTAGGTTTTCTTCTTGTTGGACAACATATGATCAAACGACCGATGACCGATAATGATGTGATATTGTTTGAATTTCCACACTAATTGCCATAATTAATTTTGAGAGCGTATGTGGGCAAAAATGGAGGGATTTGGGGGAAAATATCTTTCTAAAGTGGGCAAGGAGGTGATGATTAAGGCCGTACTTCAATCAATTCTTGTGTATGTGATGGTTGCTTCAAACTTCCTAATTATCTTATTCGGGAATTAGAAAGTATTATTTCTAAATTCTGGTGGGGTAATCGGAATACTGACAAGATTCATTGGGTGAAGTAGGATAATCTTTGTGATAGTAAATCAGTTGGAACTTGGGTTTTCGTGGCCTTAGTTCCTTCAATTTAGCTATGCTTGAAAAATAAATTTGGAGAATTATTCAGAATCCAGATTCACTCCTTAGTAGTATTATGAAACCGAAATATTTTCCTCATGGTGATATTTTTATTCTCTTCCTTCCCAAAGCTCTTCTTATACTTGGAAAAGTATTCTTAGTGAAATCTGGTATTATTTGGAGAGTCGGTGACGGAAGGAGCTAGTATTGATGTTTGGAATGACCTTTGGATTCCCCGGGATGGTTGTCATAAACCGGTTACCCCAGATTTTCACCACCTATGGAGTATTGATGTGTCTAATTTTCTGGATGATAGTGGGTCTTGTTGGGATGTTAATATGTTGCGTGCTACATTTTGAGATTCGGATGTGAGGTGCGATTTTAAAGATTATTGTTAGCTGTGTAGGTAGTCCAGATATTCGTCGTTGGTATCACACTAAAAATCGGGTACTATTCGGTCCGTTCGGCCTACCATGCTGCAAGAGATATGCGCAGACAGTCATATGCGGCATCTAGTTATTCCATAGAGCAACGCTCTCGGTCCTTTATTTGGCATGTTAATATTACCAATAAATTAAAGGTGTTTAGTTGGCGTTTATCAAAGAATGGTCTGCCTGTGTTTTCCAATCTTTTAAAACGAAAAATTGAAGTTGATACTACTTGTCCTATTTGTCGAGATGCTGATGAGTATCATGTTCATGTTTTTTACTCGGCTAGTTTGGGCACTTTCCGGATTATCTACTGTTATAAATTCCATCCAGTTTATTGATGTTTGGGATTGGTTTGTTCATGTTAATCAGGTTCGAGAGTTCTTTACTTGGGTTGTATTATTCTTGTGATCTTTGGAATTGATTTTATGCGTGGGTGACCGTCTTAAATTCTCGCCACTTCTCGTGAGATAGGTGTGGGGTATGGCTAAGATGGACTTGAGTAAAAACAAGGAATTGGCGGTTTGAGGTCTGGGACCATACCTAAATTTCGCCACTGTTTTCTTATGGGCGTAGGGTGGAGGGTATTGCTAGGACGGACTGGTGTATCAACTATGAATTGACGGATGGTCTCTTTTGTAAAACAATTGGAAAAGAAGTGGAATAGTATGACAATTGTGGGTGGTTTTGGTGAAGAATGATTCTGTTGCTTACGAGAAGAGGAAAATTTGAAGATCTTTGACTCAAGGCTAGTTTGGTAAAGAGAGAAGACAGTAAAGCCTGGTTGTCTATAATGAAGCTTGTAAAATTGGTTTGAGGCAGTAGTTGGTTTAGAGGAAGAGTTGTAAATGCACTTAATCGAGCATTCCTTGTGCTCTTGTAATAATTTGCGTACTATCAATAAAAAAAAAAATTGCCGTTTCAAAAGAAAAAAAAAAAAAAAAGTTTCTAGATTTGGAGCAGTTCGAATTTTTTTATATGTATCTGTTGGTTGATTTGGAATAATCGTAATGGCGTAGTCCATGGCAAAGATAGCAAGACCCTTTGGAATTAATCAATTCGGCTCGATTTGAGGGTTGATATGGTTATTGAAAAGGGGTGGGATAATGTTATTATCGAAAGTGATTGTCTGCTCTTAAATCCCATATTGCTTGCCTTAAATGGCTGGGCATTTCATTCGAGATTTTTCCATCATTTCATTAAAAGGCCTTATTATTATATATTGTTTGCATGATATCTTCATGACGATGTGGAATAATCTATGGCCACTCACGAAGTAGCGGTTAGTTATTTCTACGTAGAATCAATCTTTCGATATCGTATTAAGTTGAATGATCCCATTAAAAATCCTTATTAAGTGGAGAAGGTTATCCACCTTATATGTTGTTTGCATGATATATTCACAAATGATGTGGGATACTTTAACACAATTTGTAAGGCGTGATGCAAATTCCGTTGCACATGATTTAGCACAGCAGGTTGATATTGATAGTGAAGGTTCTGTTTTGCCTTCTTGAGTTTCATAGGTTTGGTAGTCTGTTGCTCTTATGTTTTTTAGACTTTGTTAGTTTGTTATATTCTGTATTGACTTATGCCTATTTTGGCTGATTGAATGAAATTCAATATTGATTCAAAAAATAGAAATACAAGTATGAGGGGGTATCAACCACAAAGTGATTACGAATCTGTGTTCCAATTTAAATGGTCTGCATCATATTAGAAAAAAAAAAAAAAAAAAAAAAGACGCGTAGCTAACTTTTCGGAAAAAAAAATAAAAATAAAAATAGAAAATATTCAAAAAAAAATTAATTGTCCCAAACTTCATGTTGGTTTTATCTGGATAATCTGAAAAATGGAATATTTTGGTAGTCTAAGATCTGTTTTGCTAACTTTTTAATCAATTTGGTTGAATAGTTCTCCCTCATCCTACATAATTTCACACATTTTACACGCGCATGACTCGTACCATAAACCTTTCATCAACTCCTAATACAACTTGCCACATTGCTAAGCGCCTCTAATGTATATCAATACAATAATGGCCTCCCGTCCCGGCTAATCATCGACCACAAGAACACACAACGAGCTCGTGATCAGCTTGTGTTGTAATACATGCTATAAAATGCGCATTTATATGCCTTGTCCGGCACTTATCTTTACAATATGATGTATGCCTGGGGGGCTAGTCACCGGCAAATGCCATGACGAAAATGGGTTGTTTACACGCTTCAGTGTGGCCGACTGAGGATGTCAAATAAGAAAGTCCCCTAGCATTCTCAAGAGGTGGTTGTGATTCTGGTCGTTCTGCATGGAAAGTTAAAAGCTTATTAGAAAACTCTTCTGCTATCAGAATAATATAAACCATAAACTCCACCGACCTAAATCGAGTTAAACTATGCGGAAACTCAAACAAAAATGCAGCATGGACTAATTTCCCCAAATGTAGAATAGGTTCATAGGAGTATTTGGTAGGATGGGAATTTGAATATGGTGGATGTGTACCTATTTACAAACTGGAAAAGCAGAGAGTTGTTGTGAGTGAAAAAAAAAAAAAAAAACCATAAATGTAAGTGTGAAATGAGATTTTGTGGAGAAGCATCAATTTCATTTAAATCTAGATGAAGAGAAGAAGATGAGGCGAATGTAAAATTCAATTAAGCTGGAAGGAGAGAAGAAGATTAGACGAATCTGTTACCAGAGGGATTTTGTCCACGTGCACACACGCATATATATATAGACACAAACACACACTAACTATAACATTTTATTGAGTACAATATATGAATATTAAATAAAATATAATTCAATCTAATCGCTGCTAGCTAGTTCAAGCTCAATTCAACTCATTAACACCCCTATCCAGTCTTTTCCGTGTGTTATTATCAGGACACAAGGAGATTTAGAAAAAATGATCCCATCTTATTCTTACCAACTCCAGTCCAACCCGATCACAAGTCTGATTTTCCTAATCGCTCAAGAGCTGAAAGAATCAAAGCAGCTTATGTGTGACAGAAACAAGTATTGTGAAGTAGAAAACCCTGATAACAAACATCTATATAAGTGCCCAGAGTCCGACCATGAACAACGTATGGCCTGATGTCAGATTCCAGAGAAATTTGTGATGATTGCTAGAGAAACAGTAGCTATAAAGTATATACTATCTGTTCTTCAGAACCTATGCTGCTCTCTTTGCAAATAGTTGGCAATTTACTTCAAACACTCACTACTCTCTAGCTTGTGCATCTTGCATAAATTTTCAAGTGCCAGCCACAAAAAGTGCAATGCGGACTACGGTGATATGCATCACAAAGACATTCACATCAAGAATAAAACTACCATTTCAAAGTAGCACTACAGAATTTGCTGAAATAAAAAATCAAGTACATACTCACAGATCATCATCCACTTTCAGCTCATTCTGATTAGTTCGCCATAGACATTGTTTTGCATTTATACATTCATCATGTGATGAAAGAACCTCAGATGCCACTACATATGCTGAAGTCACAATCACAAATGTAAATGGACACTGATAAACAAGCTTAATCGGTGCAATCGGCAATTTTCATATTTACACCATTAGTTAAGACAGTTCATGGATAATTGCATACCAAAGCTTATGAATGATAGCTGCATCTACAAGTATAATATACTATATATAAATGCAAGAAATAGAGTGAACTGAATTAATTATTCAACAAGTACTTTGCAAATTATTCATGACGTACAATATTTATAGTACAGATTGTGTGAATGTCAACAGCAGAAAAAGGAAACCAAATTTTACTAAAAGAAATGTAAAGGATCATAAATTCTAAGACGACGGATCATATCTCTTGATCCACTTCAAGTCTTGAGCAAGTCATTAAGCTGAACAACACACATGTAACGAGCAAACTAATGGAACCCTGGCATATTGTCAACTAAAATTCTCACTTGAAACTTGGTATAGACACAAAGCAAGGAGTATCATCAAGTTCCCACAAGACTAACAACAAGTATCCTATGAGCTCTCCGCAAGGAGCCAAACTCTACACCCCTGCCAAAATCCAATCCATATTCCAATGAGGCCATAACCCATAAAGTAAATTGCACTATGACATTAACATTTCAGTAAAATACTTCCATATTATTGACACCAATAACAAGATTCTTAGCCCTACCATGCTGTTACTTTTCTACGTCGCAGTACGTTGGTTCCAACTCTCTAATCATACTCTATATATTTTCAAATTTTTCCTCGAAAACATCTAAACAAGATTAAAATGTGCTACTACTGGGTAGGGGGTTTGAAAGTATAAGGCTGCGGCAGTGACAACGGACCTCTTCTGCTATCTCTATCATCCAACAGACGCTCACCCCTCTTCTTCTCACAATACTGCCGATCAAAATGCTTCACCTGCAGATTAAAAAAAAAAAAGATAGTGAAAAATCAATAAATTAACCACATTGAGCTATCTATCTACAAAGAAAAGGGAAAAAAATGTTTGTGAAAGATGATATTTTACCCAAGTGGGTCTGCACTGCTTCTCAAAAGCCTCCCGAATCTTCTGGCATTGTAGAGGGTAGAGCAAACCAACCATGGCACACTCGGTCTTTTTCTTGTCAGATTCTTTCTCCAGGCAAGCGTAGAAAGCATCGCGTGCCTTTTAGGGCATGTGTAATTTGTTAGCGGATTGAAGGTAATACGATCCAATTAAATGAACAAATTGGAAAAAGTGAGAGTGAAAGGATGATGAGATAACCTTGTAGCAAGCTAATCTGGATTGGGAAAGAACATCTGTGTGAACAGTATCGGATCCTTGTATAGAGGCCATTTTCTCTTCTGAGCTAATCTCCATCTGGCTGGATAGTTTCAGACTCAGTTCCAGTGTGTTGAGCAAGAAAACTTGAATGAAGATGATGATGCCCGTTTAGTTAGAGAACTAGCGCATAATACGTCCAAATTCGATCCAACCGTAACTCGTTCTAGATCGCAACAAAGCGCGTCCCATCTTTTGGGCTCAACCGCTTTCAAACCATAGATTCTTAGTGGATGTTTGGCTTGCAATTTAAATTGGCCGAATTTTAATTGAGTTTTAATTGTGAATAGTAATTAAATTTTAATTGGGTTGTGAAAATTGTGTTTGGAATAGAGTTAAAATTTTATATAGATTTTATAGAGTTGTTCGATATGGTTTGTAGGAGTGGAGAGATGTGAGTAAGAGTTTTAAAATTGTTTGATTAGTTTAATATTATTTGATGGGTTTAAGGTTGTTATGACAAATGAAAAAGTAAAGTGAGAGAAAAAAGAGTACATAGATCAATTTTAATTGAATTATGAATAGTTGGTGGATTAAGAACGACAATTGTTCCGCTTGATTAAAGTCGCATGGCAAACAGTGTGAGAAGAGCAACTCGATTAAAATCGGAATTTAATTGTGAGCCAAACAATCTCTTAAAGTCCAATATAATTATACATAAAATTACACCATATATCCCTAGCTAAGCATGCTAAACATGGTTGTTACATAGAACTCCCCACAATTTCAACAATAACATATTGATTTTACATTTTCAAAGTTTACATGACCTTATTTTATCACTAGTACTAACCCGTGGCGTTGTCACGTCATGGTTAACTTTTAATAAGTAACAAGTTAAAATATAATTGAAATGATAAGTCGATTTCAAATAATTAAAGATTGATAGATCGAACAATTTCAAAGAGAATGCAAAGTCATTGTTTGACAATCTTAAGCAATATAAATCGTTAACTAAAAACAACTTATTTTTAAAAAGTAGTCAATAACCAAATAAAAAACTTAGTAATTTAATAATCGAAACATAAGGAGTATTAATATAATAAATCATGCTTCTAAGATTGCTAAACACATACTTGTAAACAATAGTGGTGCATTAATGGGTGGAAAAATTAGCTTCCTCATCGATGCTAAAGTCTTGAGCCCTTACGTTACTTGTGACTCTTGGGAATGCAAAATAGAGTGGCCATAATGAAACGGCTTTGGGAGGTAGATTTCAACATGAGCTAACGATTTTTCTTGACTCTTGTTTATAGTCATCACATAGCAAATTGATATAGAAATTTGTCTTTGCTGGAATCTAATAGGAACCTAAGAAAATCACAAGGTATATATGAGTACCATCCAGTGCGAAAACCTTCATGCAACATTCTTTGCATGTAACGTTTCGCCTCTATAACATATTTGCCTATTGCGGTAACAATCAACCTAGTTCCATACAAAACTCGCCGTACTGATCAATCCTCCTAATAAGCATAATAGGACAACCAATCTTCAGTCAAATGGTATGAATTGGCATTCCATGTGCCCTTACAGTGTTTAAGAACTCTACATAATAAACATCTTCACTATTAACGATAGTATCTTTGTTAGAAAGATGATATCTGAACTCATGAACTCAGTGACATGACATGATCATTCACCTATCTTGAAAGTACCAACCGTCATCAAAATGGTCTAATATGCTCGGATAGGGAAAATTTCGAAAAAGGTACCCTAAGTTATGACATTTAGATTTTGGTACCTTTAGTTATTCTGCCCGATTTTGATAGCTTAAAATGCTTTATTGTCAATTTAGGTACCCGTGTCGTGGCGACTTAACTATGCGACACGTGTCCCTTTGCAAAATGCATAAATACATTGGACTAAAATTTAAATACGGTATATTTTTGTTAATTTCAAATCGATTCTTTTGTATTAAAAAAATTCAAAATTACCCACACTTTAAAATTGGAAAAATAACAACAAATTTAAAAAAAATACATAACACCATGGAGCTTCCATGGCGGAGAAATTCTTCCGCCATGGAAGCTCCATAATCTGAAACTCCACCATGGAGCTTCCATGGCCATTGTTTTTTTTCAACTTTTTTGGTTTTTACCTTTTCATATTAATCCCATTTTACTAAGAAGGTGGTTTTTTAAAATAATTTTGACAATGTGGGATTAATTTATAATTATTCAAACCAGTGTGGTTCAATAGAAATTGATGAAAATTATTTTATTTGCAATTTTACCCATTAAAAGTCTAAAATTGTAAAATCACACGTGTCACTCAATTATGATGCCACATGTCACATGGGGGTACCTATTGTGACAAAACTCGACTTAGGGTACCAAAATCGGTAACAACTAAAGGTACCAAAGCTGGAAAATGTCACAACTTAGGGTACCTTTTTGGATTTACCCATGCTCGGATATATACTCTCAACTATTGTAGCAATTGGTTGAAGTAGAGCGAATCAAAATATCCTCAACCGATTTGAACTCGACCTCACCATTATTATTACCACCAACTTCAAATAGTCTCCAACTTTCAACAACAACTCAGCAAACTCCGTAATACTCTCAATCTCAGTAGGTGAGCTACCAAACCGCAATTAAATAACATATGAACATACTATAATCGGAATGAGGATAAAAATGACAATTAATATAAAAGGTTAGGAAAATACATGCAGACCGCATGTTCATTGTAAGCTTTTAAATACACTACATGAACTCCAAAGTTTCTTAGGTGAGAATGAGAGGCGTAAACTATGTTTTGGCGGCTACCCTTTGGTATAACATGCAAGATCTATCTAAAATTCCCACAAAATGGCGAATCACCAAATATCTTGTCTGATTATCTACCATCATGACCTCAATATGTCTTTGAGGCTACAATTAAGAGCCTCGAAGAAAAACCTATTAGTTATATGTGCCTCATTACAAATGATTAACTTTGTATTCTTTAACAATCCTGTTAGATCATTGTCGGGAGTTATTCTACTACGTGATAGTCTCATTAACCCATGATGTTATCTTGATTCAAGAATGGCTAATCATTTGGTAGAAGTAGAGATGCTATACCAATCGGTGCAAACCGGAGCTAGATAATAACGTCTACCGCTTGAACAAAGTGTCTTACAAAGATATGCTTCTCGAAGTTTGTAATTAAATCTCCAATTTTAAATGTGATGGTTGTTCACCCTCGGATGAAATGATAAGCGCTTATCGGTGGATATCTGTAATGAATATCATGTCCAAGTAACACGCCAAAGTCCGCATCGGTTATGCTCACAATCAATAAAATCTTTCATCTCATTATCCACGGTTATTTTGCACCTATCTTATCAACCTCCCTTGAAGATCGGATTCGGGCGAAGTTTAGTCTCGCATTAGGATCGTGGCGGGCTTGAGTTTCAATTGTTTTTGTTTAACTTGGTTTGTTTTAAGCGGTTGCATCTAGTACAACATCCATCTCACCCACCACATTCAACCCCATCTACTAATCATCACTTTAACTGTAAGAGAAGACAATATCCATACTGGAGGAAAGTTCACCTTGAAGACCTTGAGTTGATTCATTTAAAAGTAACCGGGTTTTCCTCCATGAGTCTCTTGGTGTGTCATATGCTCTACATTGTAAATATGCATAGAGACACGATACAACGTGAACATTAAAATGAAAATATCTTCACATAAAAGAATAGACTCCTCGAGCATATGAAGGGAAAAATTCGAAAAAGGTACCATAAGTTGTGATAATTCCAGAAAAGGTACCTTATTTTGTGACCGTCCGATTTTAGTACATTAAGTTGATTGAATGCCACAATATGGTACCTCTATGACACTTGACAGCTTAATTAAGCAACACGTGTCACTTTGCAATTTTAAAATTTTAAGGGGTAAAACAGCAAATAAAATAATTTCCGTTAATTTCAATAGAACCACATTATTTAGAATAACTATGAATTAACCTCATTTTGTCAAAATCATCATTTAACCCATTAATACCCTCCATTATCCATTAACCTATCCATGAAACCCCATTAATTATTAGTGATTGGCCTTGAAATAAAAAAAAAATAAAAAATGGCAACTTAGGTTTATTTGTTGGATTTTTTTTCCAAAAGTATCATGTTCTTTCTTTTCTTTATTTTGCGAGAGACCATATCATTATTTGAGGGCAAATAGAGGAATACAACCAAAATAGCTAGCTAGATCAGTTCAAAACTAAAAAAATCATAAATGCAAAACAGATAAGTCCTCACCATCTACTTTAGGAATTTGTGTCAAAGACAAATCCAATTCAAATCACCAGTATGTTCTTGTGCTAAAATCTTGCAGAAATATTTATGCCAATGCCAACTATATATGATAAAACCTTTAATCTTAGCCATCAATTCCTGAGATTAGAATATATAATCACCCGAGTTAAACAACTTTAACAAATTAGAAAAATGATATCATGGTGTGTATATGTGTCACACAATTAATTAGCTTTAAATTGAGTTGGATGTTGGAAGAAATATAATTAGTGAAAACTTATCATATTATTAAAATCAAATCAAGTTTAGCTCTGCAGACTTGAACGGAGACACCAAAAAAATTGTCAACAAAGTATTTTGCATTAGATGTGCCAACTCATTAATATTTCTCGGACAAACTTAAATAAAACATGAACGTGCATGTTTACTATTACGGGCCGGCAAAGGGCAATGGCTGTAAAGGATTGCAATTGTTTGATCACGTTAAGAAATCTCCTTCAACGACAACGCTACACAAATCCATCTCACATACCAACTGAACAAAATGTAATTATGCACAACCGCTTCAGCCACCTCTAGTTCATTTCCACGCAATTATATCTCCTTCTCTATGCCCACATCGATGCTCAACCCTAATGCGTGTCTGCGACACTTACATTTAGTGGTAAACTTAATATTTACATCCATCAACGACAACGGTCGAGAAGTTCTAAGCTTTCTTGTACCGTTTTAAATTTTCGAGTAGATCATAAGGTAGGATGAACAACTTTATTTCTATTAATTACTTCAACGACTCTAAGTTCACCTGTACCAACAACATAAAACCCATCAAGCAAATGAGAAAGGGCCCAATAAATTCTAGCAAACTCACAATATCTAAATTTTACACTATAATTTTTTTAAATAAAATTTACACTGGACTGGGCGGGGCTCAAGCCCTGTTCAAAGGTTGGATCTGCCACTGGTTCCATTATTGCAAACTGGGTGCAAAGTGTTCACGTCTACATCCTTAATACGTACGTAGATATTCTAGAACATATGCAAAGCTTTAATAAGGATTCACCAAATTAATCCATCTTAAACATTTATCAAAAATATTCTAGATATAAGGGTTTTGAATCATTTAATTCTATGATGAGAAATCGAGTAGGTTTGACCTTTCTGACTCAAATGCATTAGAGATGGAATTGATTAACCAATTTTATTTCTAAAGTTCAACTAAACTATCTTTCTCATGTACAACTAAACGAATACAAATGATGTGATTTAGTACCTTGACTTAGTTTTGCCGCAACCTCTGATTGGTTGTCTAAAAAGTTGATGAAAGTAAAATAGAAAAAAAGGGAAATCGAACTAACGATTGAGTGGTACCTTGATCTTGAGATGCTTCTAATATATGAGGATTATGTTGAGGAAGAACCGTGCAGTATAAAATTAATATTTGGCTATCAACTAAAATTGTGTAAACCTTGTTAAAAACACCTGTCTGTTTGGCATACCACTAAAACGGATGATTCATCCGTTAAAATGTTCGAAATTATTTATTTTGTATCTTTTACGGTAAAAATTTAACTCAATTTTACTCCACTAAGACCATTTTCTCTTTCTACCATTCATCCGTTAAAATGTTTGAGGTATTTATTTTGTATCTTTTACGGTAAAAAATTTAACTCAATTTTACTCCACCAAATAGTCATCTTTCTCTTTCTACCATTCATCCGTTAAAATGTTTGAAATTATTTATTTTGTATCTTTTATGGTAAAAAATTTAACTCAATTTTTACTCCACCAAACATTCATCTTTCTCTTTCTACCATACTCTTAATTCCTCTTCACTTTGTAAATCAAGCTAACAATCTTAAACCAATCAAACAATATTTAAATCAACCAAATAATTTTAAAAAATATCAAACACATAACTTCATTTTTACACACATCTATTATTAAACACCCTATAAGCTTTTTTTAACTCTATTCTAAATACCATTTTTATAACTCACATTTAACTCAGTTACTATTCATCAACTAATTTTTTATTAACTCATCAACCAACAGTTAGACATATATTAACCTTATTTTATTGATTTTAATTGTTGGCCAAATAGCTATGACTACTTGAAAATAGACTCATATTGAAACTAAAGTTCTCCCTTTATCACACCGGGAACTCTGATTCTGGAAACTCTGATTCTCTTAGTATACCAAATAATAATTCAAACAACTGAAACAAAAGCAACCTTGGATTCTACAACAAATATAGTTTTACAAAAATCAAAACAAAACATTAATATGATCGAATAGTGTCCCCTAAATCCATAAGCATGATTTCATAGCATTGTGGTAAGTTAGGAGTCTACTGTTAAAGTAGAAAGTTATGCATGCATTGCTTGTCAAATTCATCAATTAATGTCAAATAAACTCGAATGGTTATTATATGTGATTCTCACCTTTCTCTTATTAGACTATATTTGTCAAGAGCTCCATTCTGCAACTCAACAATAAAGAAACAACATGAATCAATTAGTGAAATAAAATTTCAAGAATCATTCCAAAGGTCGTGATGATCATAATCAAATTTTTGGATAGGAATCAACATGAGTACATCTAAACTTAAATTTAACCAGAGATGGTTTCACACCAGGGCTTGATCACGCAAACCTAATGATAAAATAAATTGTACAATATCAGATAAATCACCTTAATCTCAAATTAATCGTATTCGAGAAAATTCAGAATGCGAAAGGCAAAATAGAAAAATTGAATCGATTCAAATCAATTCTTCAAATATTGGGATATGGGCGCACCTCACGAGTGTCGATTCTGAGACCTAATCAAATATTATCATTTCATGGTAGGGATTGAATGTTATTGACAGCAGACGGTCAAGACACATGGCTACCATTATCTAATTGAGATGCAACATGTCAAATAGGGAAAATAGGAATGGGAAAAGGTTGCAAATATGCGTGAAGAGTGAGGAAGCATAGGCTATGATATGGAATAAAATTTTGATTGAAATTAGAAAAATATGTATGTTGATTCTTGCAGTGGAAACTGGTGCAGGGAGTAGGCGTGTAGATCAATTTTTATTTCTTTCCTTACAAATAATTTCTTTAGTTGGCTTTGGCTTGGAAAATAAAAAAATTGAAAGAAATTCTCTCATTCAATCTTGGCTTGAGTCCTATACAAAATGGATTGAATAAAAACCGATCTTTTTATATATATATATATATATATATATATATATATATATATATATATATATATATATATATATATATATAGATTTTGCAAAGGGGCAATTACATATACACCACTTATAAAATTCCCTAATAAGATATTAGTCCCCGTAATTTCAACATTAACAATTAGTCCCTAAATTGTTCAACTTTCATTTGACCATTCACATCCTTAATTCCAGCTTTTAGTGAATTTATTATTAACTTTCATTTTTCGTTACAACATTGTCACAATTTTTTTTATTATAAAATGAAAAATATATCTGAAGGGCAAATGTTGCATGTAGGTTAAATTTGGTTGTATTTTTTTTTAAATGATAAAGAATTTTATAAATTCATAAATATTTTAAAAAATCTGATAAATTATTAAATTAAATAAAAAATTGAATTTAAAAAATAAAAAGAGATAATAGCATTTAAATTTAAATTGAATAAAAAAGAGATTATCATATATACGACATACTTAATTTCAATCTAATGGATCAGCAACAGATAAAGATTTATTTCATACGTAAACAATTTTTCACAAACATTTCTACAAAATCCATATGGATCCTAATACCCAAATCCCTTACCTCAGAATGCAAGGTGTAATCATTTCATATACACATACACATTTGTAAGTAATCTCCATGTTTGTAAATTTGTGAAGAGAAAATAGATAAGAACACATCAATGTTCCTTCTTCCTTCTAATCTCCAATAAGAACACATCTATCATCCCAAGTTGGTTACTCAGGATTCAAAAATATTCAGATGTAACAGTTGCAATGGACTTGAACTGGAATGCATAACTTTTATCTTGAATGAATCTTTGGTTTGCCTACCAAGTTGGCATGCTAAGCATATACGATCTTTTCATATGCCATAGTAGTTCCTTTTTAGACAACTTATTCAATGTCTTGAAGTTAACATGACTAATCCTTTTTTGCCATAGCCATCCATTCTCAGTTTAACCTGGTTGACTCGCCATAAGGCATGCTTCTATTGTTGCAATTGTCCAATCCACAACATATGGATTTCCTTTTCGCCTAGCAATAAGAACAACCTCATTTGATTCATTGCCAACCAATCTGCATTCATGAGACTTGATTTTTATCTTGTATCCCCTGTCAGCAAACTAACTCATGCTAAAAAAGATTGTATTGGAGTCCTCTTACATAAAATACACCTTTGATAGTAACGCATCATATCCTCACATATCCCGTCCCCAAAGTTGGATTCAATTCTCCCCCATCAAATCTTATAAAAGGCTCGTAGGGATTGTAGTTTATTAGATTTGCCAGATTTCCAGCCATGTGCTTTCCATAGCCACTATCAAAATGCCATGATGTATTTCTTCTTTATGTCTGGGTTCTGCAAAAAAAAGAAAAGAATAAGTTATGCTTCCATTGGAACAATCAAGTTCAAACTTTTGACCAACAAGAACTGAAATTTCAGTGAAATTTAATGGAATGTGATTTGTCATTTTGTGTTGTTGAAGCACAAGGTGGTATTTTTGCAAACTATATTTGCTTAGTGTTGACAACATATATCTTCTGCCGAGAAACTTTTCTTTGTGCTCCTCTGTTATTTAAAGAGCTTCCAGCTTTCTAAACTTGCTTTTTAGCAAGCTCCTTTTAAGCGGTCCTCCTTTCTATAGCATTTTGTTGAGCTACCTCCTTACTTCTTTTTAGGGGTGTACAAAAAAAATAACCGCCCGCCCCGCCCGCCATGTCACCGCCGGTGAACCGCACCCGCCGGTTATTTTTTTGGCACAAAACCGCCATGGTTAATTTTTTGGTTACCCGCCACTAGGTGGGTGGGTGGCGGTTGGGCGTGTGCCAACCGCCCGACCCGCTAGTATATAGTAGGGAGAGCATAAGGAATATAGTATTCAGACTATATAGTAATAATTATATGATATTTTTTTTGGAAGAAGTATTCAGAATAGTAGGGAGAGCATAAGGAATGCCTCTTAATCCAACCAAGAACGGCAATACAGTATGTACATAGACAATATGAACCAAAGTGCAACTCCAGTACCCAAATATTTATTTGACAATGTTTATGTATTTGTATTTCACTTATTATCAAATTTGAAACTTATTCCATGTCGACAATATATTATGGAAGGTTTTATTTTATATTTAAACTTATTTACTCTATTTTGGACCTTGTAATATTTGTTCTCATTTTATCGTGTAAAAACTGCCAATCCGCCCGCATGAAATAGTCAACCGACCCACGACGGTTTGGAGAAAATTCCACCCGCCGTGGTTAGTGATTTGGCCTATCCGCCATAGGTGGGTCGGTTAGAATTTTGGTAAATAACCGCCCGCGTACACCCCTACTTCTTTTGATTTGGTTACTTCTTTCAATCTGAGCTTCCAAATGACGTTGTTGTTCAAGATTGTACTCATGAAACAACTGTCTTCTGAAATCTTTGTAACCAAGTCATCTCTTTTGAGTACAGGCTTGTTGGACGCATCTTTCAGCAACCTTACACGATTCTGATTTCTCAGCAACCGCTTTGCATCTTTCAGCAAACACTGATGTTTGTGACATGTTGCTTTTTTTAGCAACCTTAGAAGCATAACATTGTGTGCGTGATTACAATTCCCATTGCATTCCGCATTGCCGGTGTTTCTTGTGTCGGAGAGGTTCCGGTAAGAAGTTTCTTACCTTTATCATTTCTAGCAATGGTCTTGCCTTCCTAACCAATGTTATAGGCTTCAGTAGTTCCTACTTGCATGGGCCTCACAAATTTTTTCTTACCATTATCATTCTTGTTCGGAATGTTAGTTCATTTGTGTTTTGTGTGGTGACCCAAACCTCCTTCTCTAGAGGTTTATGTCAAGTGTGTCTGCATTTCAATGAGAATATCACTTGCCTTTGCATAAGATTTGAAATTCAATTCTTTCTTCTTGATTTTTTACTCATATGAAGTCTCAACAGTCACTTTCACTGCTTCAAATAACTGAGTTTTTAGTAGTGCTATTTCAGCATCTTTTTCCTCATAAATCTTATAGAGCTTAGTACACTTTCCTTCAAGACTTTATGATAGGTCCTTGAAGTGTTTTAACTTGTGATTGCTCAACATGAGATCATTTTCTAGGATATCCATCTCTCATCCAAAGTGTTCAACATTCTCAATTCCACCATAATCACTGTCACAATTAATTAATCTAGTAATGGAGGTTACCTGATCAGTTAAAAGGCATTGTTCCACATTTCAGTAGTTTGGATACAAGTCTTCAGCAACCTCACAAAGTTCTTTGTTTCCTTCAAAGTAAATAACTTCATGAGTAGGTGCGCACATTTATGGAGTTTGAGAGTTTGGATCAGTGGCGAATCCAGAAGCATATTTTAGAGGGGTCGGAATTTAATTGAATGATATTCCATGAAATTTTTATATCTTATTATGTATTTAATTTCAAAATAATAAATAATATTTGAAATAAAGAATATGAACAAATAAAAATGAAGTATAAATTGGAGGGTGTAAATACAATTAAAGATGATATAGAGATAAAATTGAATAAACAAAAGTTAAAGAAAAGAGCAGTGAGGGAAGGGAAATCAAAGAGTAGGAAAATAAGTTTATGAGGATTAGTGTAAATCGTGATAGAAAAGTATAAGAGTGGAGAAATATTTAATGAAAGAGTTATAAAAAGAAGTGATACAGAAGAAAGTATGCAGAAGACAAATTAATGGATTGGGTGGAAATTGAAATAATGAAAAGGAGTAGAGCAATTTGTAAAGAAATAAAAATAAAAGGATGAAATTGAAGTAAAGGATTCCATAATGAAAGATTAGAAAAAGCAATTAACCATAAAATCAAAAAAGAAATATAGTAATGCTCCAAGCAGTGTTCGAAACCTTGACATCAGTTCCAAAAGCCAGGAACCAAACCACTCGTACAAAGCAATATTGTGTTAACATTGCAGTACTATAATTTACCTATCCAAAATCCCGGGGTGGGTCGGTGACCCCACTTGACCCCCCCATGGATCCACTACTGATTTGGATTCCCATCATCATCGTCATAAGTTGAGTCAATGTTTAGAGCATCCAATTGCGGTTGTATTTTCTTCCTTTCTTTAGTGAGCATATCTTGCTGAGTTCTTCGGAAGTTTCTTCTTTCCTTTCTTTCTCCAGTTTTACCATTATAATCAAAGTGCGAAGACTTTATAAAAGTGCAAGATACAGTAACTGTTGTCATAACAGCGATAGTAGTTTACTATCAATGTTTACCCAACAGTGACTGTTTGTGTGTTGCACTTTATTTTCTATAAATTAGGTTTTTGCCTTTATTCACTAATTTAACCTTGTTCCACGATTTTAGTTGTTTTATTGTGTTATAGAAACATGTTTGGAATGAATCGAAGAAGGAAGGAATGAGATGTGAAGATTTAAGGAATGAAAGATTTTGAAGATCTAAAAAAGGAATGCAGTCTGCTGAAAGAAGGAAATCTGAGAATACAAGGGAAGATCTTATGCAAGGCATCAAGATCTATGAAACATCTCTTAACCACGTTCAAGACTCTATAAATACAAGAGATGGTTCATTGTTTCAAGTGTGCAAGAATAGAGCTAGTCAACTATATACACATCATACTCTCTGTCTTTTACTTTAGCTAAACTTTACGTTATATTCTGTATGTCTAGTGCGTAACCTAGATACCTTAGTGGTGAGTATAACTTGGGTAGTTGTTTTGGCTACACCTATTTAGCTTTTACAGTTTAAGGTTTCTATCTTGTAGAAACTTAAACCTAGTTTTGTAAATCCTCTTTCATTGATAGTGGATATTTTGCCTAAGGCACGTGATGTGACAATGAAATGTGTGATATAGCATGCTTTTAGACCCTCGTTTTTTACTTAGATTCAATATTGTATCGTTTTATGGTCAATTACCAACTTCGTGTGTATTTTGTAGGTCATGATTGCGTTTTTGAGGAATTGAACGATTTCAGGCACGAAAACGACATAATTGTGTGAAATCGAGAAAGTTAAGCGAATACGCCGGATTGACCATTGTACAGAGTTCGAGGAGTCAAAACATGTCATCGACCAACAAATCGAAGATAATTGAAAATGACAACTTTGTAGAAGACCACTTTTGAGAAAACCAAATTCTGAAGCCCAAAATCGAAGAAGAAAACATATTGAATCTGCGAGAATCGAAGTCGGTGATCACCAGGGGACATGAAGAATCTCTGACCACAGGCGACGCGATGAAGGCTCTAAATTGTTACAGGCTGTTTTCCTAGCCTGTCAGGCTAGAGCCCACCTTCCTAAACCTTCTTTAATGATCAATGGCGGCTAGAGCATGAAATTTCAAGTATAAATAAGACCTTAAGGGTCTCATAATTCTACACCGCTCATAAAGCAGCTCTCCTGAGATAGAACAAGTCCTCGGGAAGTGAAACCCTAAAACCGCTGACCGTCAGGCACCCATGAGGAGGAAACCCTAGAAGCATCACGAAGACATCAGAGACTAAGCTTCTTCTTCTTTGTTTTCTTATTCTTTTCGATTTCTGTCTGAATACTATGAGTAGCTAACTTTCTCTTGTAAAGGCGAACCGCCGTAACTCTGCTTTTGCTACTTCTTTATATCTTAGTGATATATTAATGGAATAGTTATTAGGCGTAAATCGTGGTTATACAACTCTATACATCATTCGTGGTTCTACTAAGTGACACAGTAGTTTCATTGAACTGAGTAGGGGTACTCTTGCCGACTGCGCCTTAGCACAATAGTATTATGCCCTGCTGTCGTTAGAGGTAATCGCGTAGGATTTTAATTAGGAAGTTGGGAGTAGCATAGCAGAGGGAGGTCGGGGATCCTTTAGACCTTTACCATCATCGATTTACAACAAAGCAATTAGGGTTTACTGCGATTTAATTAATCTTCCTGCGATCAATCTGTTTACTTTTCTGCATACAATTTACAAACGTTATTTGCATGTTCCTATGCTAAGTGTCCGTAGAGAACAACATCCCGAGTCAACTTTCCGCTATAAATGTGGATTTGAGGACTTGAGCTTATAAATTTAATCTTGAATGTATTTAGGGATTCTGGGTTCTAGCGATAATCGAAATCTTTGAGTGCACATCAAAATTTGGGGCCGCTGCCAGGGGCACTTGACCACTCAAGCAAGTTTCGATCATCCGAGATAAGTTGAAATCTTTCTTTCGCTTTTTAATTTACGCACTATCTTTTAAATTTGTATAGCATAAACGAAAAAATCATAAAACACAGCAGGAATATATCTCCTGACAAAAATTCAAAAATATTTTCTTTTCGTATTAGTTTGCTTTCTTATAAAAAAAATCCAAAAACAAGTAACTTTAGATTTCTGTTTATTATCTTTATAATATTTTCCATTTGTATCTGCAATAGTCATTTGTTAGTATTCATACTAAACAGGAAAAGCATGGAAAAGCATAAATGGCCTTAAGCAGGAAGGTACTAGCAATTAGACTCACCACAGTTACGTTAGATGTGCAAAATTGAAGAGCTGCTCAAGGTTCGTCTCAAGATTAAAACCAAGAGAGAAGAACTAGAACAATAAAGGGTAAGGATAGCCGAGGAAAGATGGAGACTAGATGAGAACAGAAGAAGGGATAACCACGCAAGGGTGGAACTAAGAGATGAAGAAGACAGACCCATGCGCGACTATGTTATGCCGAGATTTACCGCATACCTCGAGCATCTATCTTGAGAGAGTTGCAAGAGAATATGACCTAAAGGGCACTCATCTGAACCAACTGCCGCACTTCTACGGTAACCCGACTGAAAACCCGATGCACTTTCTTATGGAATTATACACAGTATTTGTGGTATACCACTCAATGGGCTCACAGAATGTCAGCTTCGAAGAAGAGCATTCCCTAATTGCCTCAAGGACAAGGCAAAGGTCACTACCATTAAACAGTCTGAACACATGGGAGGAAGTGGTCAATAAGTTTATGCTCAGGTACTTCTCACTTAAGAAGACATCTGACATAAAGAACCAAATGCAGAACTTTAGCCAATTTGATGGAGAAACCTTTCACGAAGCGTGGGAGAGATATAAGGGATCTACTTGACAACTGCCCAACGCACTCATATGGAATGTTCAACAAGGTCAACAACTTTTATAGGGGAATTGACTCTATTAGCTAGGCACTCATCGATGGAGCATGTCAAGGAAACCTGTTAAACGTACCACCAAGGAGGATTTGGGATGTATGTGAAAACATAAGTGAAAACTCCAGACAGAAATGACGAGGGAAAAGGAGAGCACCTTCAAGGGCAACCTCGGTGAGGAGGCATACTATATTCAGGCTACAAACCCGTCAGTCAATCAGGTCAACCACCCCGTGAGAGAAGCGGTGAGCCAACCTCTAATGCCAATACTGGGAAGGGCATCAAATTTCCCTATCCAGCAACAGCTGTCAGAACTAGAAAGGAAAGTTGACTTCTTAATAAAAGAAATGATGAGGATGGAAGTTACCATAAGAGGACAGGGAGAAGCCATCGTAGGGTTTGGAACCACATTGAAGGAATTTGGAGAAAGATTCGCAAGGATTGAGGAACATCTTTGACAAAATGAAAGACAGGCATATGAGGTTAGATGGGATATGAACGAGCTAGCTTGCATACAACCAATAGGAAAGATCTGAATTCGATCGTGAATTTGGTCAAATGAGGTGCCTGGAGGAAGGATATGACCTAGATTCGGTGATCATCGAGATCGAACTAGGAGGGGATGAAGACGACACGAGAAGAGAAGGAATAGAGCAACTCTCTGAGAATCGCTCTAACGAAGATTGGGGGACCCACCCCAACAACTGAGTCATCAACTAGGGGTCGAGCTATAAGACCTGATTCTTGGGAGGCAACCAAGGTCACGTTTACTTTTACGCATTTACATTCGCATTTTTAATTTTCGTCTTTTTCTCGTTTTCCGTGCCAAAATTATTTTTTGAAAAACTTTTCAAAATAATTTTCAAATTTTCTTATTTATTATGTTTGCTTTTTGAAAAAATGAAAAAAACAAAAGGGCTCTGCCTCCTTGCGTTGCTTGAGGGACGTAGTGAATTTGCATCACTCCTCCCCATAAAACCCCCCAAAAAAACGTTTTTCCTTTCCCCCACTTCATTTTTCTTCACAAATTCTTCACTTGCTCTACAATTCTATCATCCCCATTGCATTATTAGCTTGCCCATCCATCATCAACATCAAGTAAGTGGTCTCTACTCATTATTATCTTCATTACATCTCCAATTCAATGTTATTATCATCTGACTCTTTGCTTGCACTTTCTTCTTGCTTGCTGCTTGAGTGTTTAGCAATTATGTGCTTCATTTGATTGATTTGTTGATGCTTGAGATATGTGGATACATGCTTACTTTTAGTATTCACTACATTAACACTTGCTTGGTGGAGATTTGACAATTCGATTGAGAATTTGAAGGTTTTTGTTCTTGCCTACCAAGTGTTAGATAAAATGCCTCAATAGAACAAACTCCTTTGTCGACCCCTTTCTCCCTCGATTACTTGCTCACATTGGGTTAACTTGTTGAAGTATGCTTAGAAAACATGTTTGCATCGTCATATGCTCATAGGATGGAGACTACATTACAATTTGTCTTTCAACTTGATGCTTGACACAATTTGAAAACTTGAGTTACTTGCCTAGTTCTTGCATCATCTTGAAGTGGCTATTGATCTTATTACAAGCTATAATCTTGCTTACGCATTGTGCCGTACATTAGGTTTTGGGGAGGAGAAACTCCATTGGATTTGCATGTAAGCTTTAGAATTGATTTAACTCCAAACATGCTATTTCACACACTTTTGGCCTAGGTACTATGGGAAGAACAAAAGGAGGAAAGGATGTAGGTGAACCAAGCACTAAGAGAGCAAGGAAAGGAAAGAAAGTGGCATTGGCGACCCTTTCAAGCAAAGCTCGGTGTTGACTATTGGTTAATAGCGACCGAGGGGTAATTCCCGAAAGGAACATAGAGATCGTATGGGGAATGAACCCGACCCTTAATTGGATTCACGACATTTTGAGTCTCTATGTTTGGGGAACTTTCACTTCCATCCTTCAAGGGTACGACATAGAGATAGTCCGGAGTTCTCTGCGAGTACTTCATTGAAGATTAAAAAGCGGAGGATGCACTTCTAGATCACCCCATCACCATCTGAGGGTAGAGTTCATGTTTGGGTGGGAGCTACCAATGAATTCTTCAACATACCGAGGAGCACATTCATGGAGAATACAAGGAACGGAATATCACGAGTTGAAATGCGGAGACATCCTACCAAAATCCCAAGGGTATTACTCGGAGAAAGATTTAGAGAGGATGTGGGTGGATTATCCATCCGAGGGCTCGCTCAACGAAAGAGCAAGGTTTTGGATGCACTTTGTAGAGACCAACTTGAAGCCAACCCTACACCACAAAGGGCTTAAAGATGATGTAGCCACACTTGTCTACGCGATTATGGAAGGTCACTACATTAATGTTGGGAGGATCATAATGAAGGAAATGTAATTGGTGAAGGGAACAAAAGAAGGAACCTACCATTCCCGGTCTTATCACCGCAATATGCAAGAAGAATGGGGTTCCTACTAGTGAGTCCTGATTTGCTCGGCTCATTGAACATTTTGATGAAGACAGTACCATCCACCTCCTTGAGCTGCACTATAAGGCTGCCAAAGCCGAAGTTAGATAAGAGGAGTAGTGGATCCGCCGCAAGGAGCTTTTAACATGAATTCGTTCAACGAATTTGTGAACAACTATCATATAGAGTCGAGGAGTGCATGGCGAGATGAGATGAACGAAATGGGCCGAAGGTTGGAGTGGAACAATCATGTTACCTACCTACACAGCTATGAGCAGATCTCCTTCCAGCAGGAGAACATTGACGTGTATGGTCACTTTGAGTATCCACCTTAATCCACTTGAGGTCGATCCATCATTGTACTACCAAGGCTATCAAGTTTTATCCTCCACCGCCTTAGGAGGATCGTAAATCTGAACCACGATGCGGATTGGAAGAAACAACACCGAGAGGGGAGTATCTTTTCTTTTTCTCTTTACTTTCCTAGTTTATCTATCTGCTTTTGACTAGGTTTGGGGGAGGAATTTGACTAATACTTGCTCGGTCTGTAGTAACTTTAAATACTCGCACTTAGTAGTTTGAATTTTAATTCATGCTTATTTCTAAGGTCTTTTACTTGTTGAAAAGAGTTTTGATCTGTGGGAGAGTACCGAGTGTGAACCATGACTGAGATGAGGGGCTGTGGATTTGTTTTCTTGCTTCGCTGCTTGCTGAATATATGCTCTGACCGAATCCGACCCATGCTACTTTGATGAGTGAGTTTACTTGCTACTCTAATTGAAGTCCAGTGTGCAACCGTGTGAACACTGCTACCCTTGAGTCTTTATTTGTCAGCAGCATGAATATGATTAGTAGTACTCACCTTTCTGAATCCTTTTCTATACCCTTCACTAACCCCTTTGGAAGCTTTTTTAAGCCCTCATGAAACTCCACCATATATCCTATACATGCTTTACTTAGCGGTGTGACAACTTCTGTAGAGCTTGAGCGAAGAAACAAAGCAACGAGTTCTAAAGAATGGAGGTATCATATTTTGATCATGATCGAGAATTGGTTTGGGGAAAGTAGAGAAGAAAACCCTAGCCCTAGTTCTAGAAATTGGTGTGGGGGGAGAAGTGGAAGATGAACATCATCGAAGGTAACCTTGTTGGCCCTACTGTTATATTACCAGTGCTAAAAATCACTAGCTCTTGCTCCAGAAAAAATAGAAAAGAAAGTACCAAAAAAAACAAAGGTACAAAAGTCTCGGAGTGGATCTGTGGTCCTTGTGATCACCGTTTCCGTGTTGGGCATGTTACATATACTACCCACATACTGGCATGGCCCTAAAAAGCTACATGTCCGTGAGAGTTGATGGCATGTATACCAAACCAGCACGCACAAAAGTGTGGAATTCGGTAAAACAGACACTACCAAAAATGTAGAGGCTAAAAGAGCCCAATGATGTGACAAAAGCATCTGAGTCGATAAAGCATTGCAAAAATAGTATGCCAACAGAAAAAAGAAACAATAAAGGAGCAAGTAGTCTATGTGTGAAGCAACCGATGAAGTAGTTACGATGATAAAGGAGAAGTTGAAGATTTGTCGTTGAGAGAGGACGAAGTCGAAGGAAGGAACTCGGTGTCCGAAAGGATAAGTCTCCCAGAAATATCCTTTGTGCTACCTTGTTATCTTTTAATGATGCTTAGCCAAATACTCCTCTATATTATCCTACCTATTTCACTTACCAAGCCATCCACAGTACTACTTTGATTTGTGCCTTGACTTTTGGGAGCGATTGCATAACGTTACAGCGAGGTAATGGTTTTGAAGTACCTATAAGGACATTGGGTTACACTTGTAACCACTGGCTGTAGTGAGTGATGCTTACTTGTTACTTGTTTGATGTGGTGTCATAAAAGTTGGAGTTGAAACTAAGCGAGTCAGGAGAGTTTGAAACCCTAGAAATTGGTTGCTTGTCTATGTGGTGGTTTATGCTTGCTGCTCATTTCATGGTCACTTCTTGATTATCGTTATTTCCTTGCTCAATGATGAGCAAGCGGATTTAAGGGTGTGACGTGACAATGAAATGTGCGATATAGCATGCTTTTAGAGCCTCGTTTTCTGCCTTAGATTCAATATCTATATTTTTTTACGGTTAATTACCAACTTCGTGTGTATTTTGTAGGTCATGATCACGTTTTGAGAATTGAGCGATTTGAACGCAACGACATTATTGTGCGAAATCGAGAAAGTTAAGCGAAAATGCCGGATTGACCGTTGCACGGAGTTTGAGGAGTCAAAACATGTCATGCGACCAACCAATGCGAAGATAATTGAAGATGCAACAACTTTGTAGAAGACCACTTTTGAGAAGCGAAATTCGTGGCGAAATCAAAACGAAGAAAACATATTCGAATCTGCAGGAATCGAAGGCAGGTACATCATGAGGGGACGCGGAAGGGTCTCTGCGGCCACGAGGCGACATGATGAAGGCTTTGAATTGTTACAGGCTGTTTCACGGCTGTCGGCTAGAGCCGCCTTCTAAACCTTCCTTAATGATCAATGGAAGCGAAGCACGAAATTTCAAGTATAAATAAGACCTCGAGGGTCTCATAATTCTACCGCTCATAAAGCAACTCTCACGAGAGAACCAGTCATCGGGGAAGTGAAACCCCAAAACCGATGGCCGTCAGGCACCCAGAAGGAGGAAACCCTAGAAGCAGCACGAAGACATCCGAGACTAAGCTTCTTCTTCTTTCTTTTCTTGTTCTTTTCGATTTCTATCTGAATACTATGAGTAGCTAACTTTCTCTTGTAAAGGTGAACCACCGTAACTCTACTTTTGCTACTTCTTTATATACCGTGATATATTAATGTAATAGTTATTAGATGTAAATAGTAGTTATACAACTCTATAATCCTTCGTGGTGTGATGTTCTGCTGAGTGACACAGTAGTTTCATTGAACTCGATGAGGGTACTCGTGCTTAAATGCGCCTTATACGATAGTATTATGCCTTCTTTGTCGTTAGAGGTCATCGCGTAGGATTTTAATTAGGAAGTTGGGAGTAACATAGCAGAGGGAGGTCGGGGATCCTTTACACCTTTTCCATCATCGATTTACTACAAAGGAATTAGGGTTTACTGCGATTTAATTAATCTGCCTGCGATCAATCTGTTTACTTTTCAGCATACAATTTACAAATGTTATTTGCTTGTTCCTATGCTAAGTGTCCGTGCAGAACGACATCCCGAGTCAACTTTCCGCTATAAACTGTGGATTTGAGGACTTCTGACTTATAAATTTAATCTTGATTGTATTCAGGGATTACAGGTTCTACAACGAAAATCGAAATCTCTGAGTGCACATCAGTACGGTTGGTATATTCATATATCTGCTAAGATTTATTTCTGGTCTCTAGCTTTACTTCCGTTGTGTTCTGATTATTTACTGTGTTTCAGTAGTATTATTGTTAGGACAACATTAGTCATAGCAGTGATCTTTCACTTAGTCAGAGTCTACATATCTTTAACTGTTTGCATAACATTGTTCTTAATAGTGTGTTAGAAGCACAGAGTTTCGGTCCTTTAATTCTTTCAATTGGCATCAAGAGCCAGATACCTAATTCATAGGCGTGTGTATTTTGTGCTTTTGATGGATTCAGTCAATCATAATGCAAACAGGATACCAGTGCTAGATGTAACCAACTATCACTATTGGAAGGTCAGGTTGAGGACTCACATCAAGTCAATTGACGTTAAATCATGGAAGATTGTGCTGGAAGGCTACAAGATACCTCTGTCAACACCTGACAAGGATGGTGATTTTATTCCGATATGCTCAAATTATTACTTCTAAAACTATGTAATAAAGAAGTGTTGAAATATGAACAAGCTAAACCACAGATTCGTTCTCGAAAGAGTTAACCAAGCAGAGTAATGTGACAAAGCAATTAACGTATGAGTTTGCAATGTAACAGTTGATGATTTGTTTGAGTTTAAACTAACAATCATTCTAATCATTTGTTCAAGGATTATCTGCCTGGCAATCAGATATTTACTCAAGTCTAAAATATTCGAAAACGTCTTTGGTTAAGATCGCTTTAACGGTTTATGGACAAATAACACGTGACAATCGTACGAATGCTATAGCTATATCCTGTATACTGCGTTTCTGATTATTCCTACCGCGTTCATATTTCTCCTGATATATATATATATATATATCCGTCTTCTGTTTAATTGCTTTACTTGGACTTGTGAATCGAATTAACATGTATTACGAAGATTTTAGACAAGCATAACTCGTACGAATAAATTCATAGCATATAACCCTAATACATGCAAATCATCATATCACTACCGCATTTACGTTGAATTTAGCTACTCATGATCATGCAATTATCATAAACATTCATGTTTGAATAGATTATAGACATAAGATTGACGGAGATAAAATTATCAAGCATAAACAATCACAAGAAAGTGAATTGCGAAACTAATATGAATAGATTAACAAATCTATAACCTTCGAACGTAAATCGGTGAATAGTATTGATTACACGATGAATAACCAAGCTCAAATCTCCCCAAAATCAAGTCTAGGTTCAAAGAGCTTTTACAATGGTTTGATATGAAAGTTTTGTGGAAAAGAATGAAGGAAAAAGCATATAAATACAACGAATTTCGAGTAAATTAGGCAAAATCCGGTAAACCCGACAAGGTGGTGGCGACCAAGCCAAGCTTGGCTTGGCGACCGCCTATCCTTGAACAATTGGCCTCGCAAGATCTCGTTTTTGGCCTGGTCGCGACCAGCTTCGATGAACTGTACATAATGATATAGGATGAATTTGGCAATTCTTCCAAAACTAAAGTTGTAGCCCTTTGAATTATCTACGTGGGCCAAAATAAGGTCAATCAGACATTATATAAAGAAGTTATAGCCAAAATGGCTAGGCTGCTCCATAATTCACTTCTTCGCACGTCTCGCTTAAATGACTCTAGAATCTTCGTCCGAACTCCGAATCCACTTCCGTTTTCGCCATTTTGCTCTACTATCAAAGGCCTAGATTCATCTTTAAATTTCCAAAACCATCTTTTCACTCCGATTTTCACCTAAAACATAGAAAAACCTACCAAACACAACTAAAACATAAAATCGTAAAAACGAACAATAAACACTATAAAATCGACAAAGACTAACAAAAGTACGATTAAAAGAACGTGATGAACCTCTAAATTACGGTCTCATCAAACTCCCCAAACCGAACCTTTGCTCGTCTCGAGCAAACAAACTTAAACCAAACTAGACTCAAACCACATAAACAAACACAAGAGTCGAACTTCCAAGCAACCGATTCTACCAGTGTAAGCATTAAACTCAAAAGATGCAAAAAATTTGAAATCATAGTAACTTTGGCAGAAGTGCAAGTAAAAATCTCTCAAGTACGTTTCTCAAGTAAAGAAGATTTATGTCTAAAACTACAGTCCCTCACAGGTGAAAATGAGCAACTCTCACTCTCCTGGAAGTATCCAGCATAGGTAAACACTCAAAACATAAAATAGGAAGGTGACTTGCGTCACAAACATGCCTCAAATATCTTATGCTAGTGTACTCTTTTCGAAGGATCAAAAGGGACGTTTTTGCAACATCTAAAAGCAGAGAAATGCACCAGAAAACTGTTCTCGATTTTTATCATCATTTTTTTTTTGTGCAAGTCATAGTTGACTCTTATTCTCGTCTCAATTTTTAGATAGGTGTCTGTTTTACTGAAAGTCTGCACTTTTGTGCATGTCAGTTTGGTATACACGCCATCAACCCTCACGGTCATATAGCTTTTAGGCCGCTTGATATATATGTAGTATCTGAAACATGCCCAACACGACTAACGGTGATCACATTAGACCACAAATCCACCCTGAGACAATAATTAAACAACTTTATGAGAACAGAGATCAAAATTGCAAATCAATCATTATGAAAATTAACTTCTCCCCAGACTTGTTCGTTAGGACGGGTTCAAAATAGAAGCACCAAATAAAACATCATGCCGTTCATCATCCCCTTCTAATCAAAGCACATGTAAGTATGAAAAGGTGCGAAATTGTAAAAACTTGCCCTTCCTAGGAGTCACAAAATGCAATTGCTGGTATAATATATTTTCATCAGCTAAGGCTTCTCACAGGCTTTTTGGACTACAGAAATACACAGACCCCTTCTTTACAAGAAAAACGTACCGAAAAGATTTAAAACATGCCAACTACTACTGATTAATACTCAATCAAAACATAAGCAGCTAACAAGTTTATTGTTGATACGGAAACATGTTCAATCCGTTAAGGGCGCCATAGAGCGTGTCCTAAAGCGCATCACGACTTAACTAGCCAATTCAGTACTGGTCCGACCTCACATGGTCCGCCCAAAGTGAATCGACGATGCATGAAGTCACTACATCCCCACTAGTCCATTTGGCTAAGGAAAGGACTTCAAACGACCATGTCGATCTGAGAGATGCTAACGGACGTCTGAGAGAATCTCGGGCGCCACCATTACTCTAAGACCAAGCGTATATATGAGAACCTTTGAGATACTTAGTGAGACTCTTGGCTCGGACATCGAGTCACTGAGGCGATCAACCAAGCGGTGACTTTGTCCGAGGGACTAACACGGACCCAACAGGCCGAACAGTACTCTCAGAGGGAAAAGGTCTAAACTACCCTCCCAGGCCCACTTATCGGTATTGGACTACTGTTCACTAATGGGCCATGGGCCAAAGGTAGCATTGGTGTCCAAATCTGGATCGTACACTTGGCATCATCTCATGAGCTACCACATGAGTATGCGATATCTATAAATGACTCAAGGTCCAAGACCTTAAGGCAAGTGATAAGCGATACTTAAGCAACATTCCTAAGTGTTCTTGAGCATAATAACCTTCCTCATAACTATTACATTGAGAGCTTCAACTCTCTCTTGAGTAAAGTCTCTTCGGATTGACATAGGCAATCGGGCATCGAGTCTAACCCCCCCTTAGTCATTTGGTGACTGGTTGGACGAGTAATCCTTGGACTTCAAGTAGGCCAGACTCTGAACCGGGTTGCTTGTAATAAGTTTAGTTAGTTAGTGTTGAGGTTCACCCTCGACATTTTGGCGTCGTGCGTGGGAAGCTTACAAAAGCATACGTGTTTGAGTGAACGATGGCGAGAACAAGGCGAACAACAAGAGTTGGTACTCTGATAAGAACTCCACCACCGCCCAGCTGAGGCGCCGTCCACCGAGGGGCAGAGGCTGACAGTAAGAGGAGATATCCAAGTGAGGGGCCTGACCGGTCCTTCCTCGGAAGAAGATGCGGCCGGGCTTCTCAAACGAGCTCAAGGCCCACCCTTTGATAATTCACGATGCACGATGGGCGCATTGTCGCACTAAACCTTGGATTGGCGAGGTGCGATTTGGCGGTCGCTAACGATCATCGAGGGTGCACAGGGTCGACAATGCTCCTCCACAACAAACCACTCCGATGGTGAATTCGCCTCCTCGGCGAGCCAATGTCTAAGAGCGGACAACGTCCGTCGGCGAATTGGGGATCGACCCAGGAGGATTTGCGAGATCTATTGACGGTGGCGTCGGCCTCACGATTCAAGGAAGGAAGCCGTCAAGTGAGGAGAAACATCAAGCGTGAGCGATAGGCGGAAGCCCCACCCGGTGCCCCGAGGCGAGATCAAGTGGCGGAAACCATTCCAAGAGCCCGCATGAAAAACCTTCCAGCAGACGTAGCCATGCATCCGAGGCGAAATCATGGCGGGCGAGATCTATGACAAAGGCTTTAGAAGCTCAGATTCAAAGCCTCGAGCGTCTCGTAAAAGATCACGGCGGATAACTTCTGCGCCAAATCCACATGTGGCGGTATCATGAGAGAAGGAGAAATAGGAATTCGGACCAAGTGATTCCAAACTTGGAATACTACTATGGGGACGCTTGTCCCGTGGGTCACCTAACCCGCTTCAACAGCAAGATGGATTCCAAAGGAATGAGTGACAACACCAAAGACCTCACTTTCTCGTCCACTCTCTTGAATGCCATGGATTGGTACACCTCTTTGCGAATAAATCAATCTGATCGTCTTGATCATCTTCTAAATTCTTGGCTCGATTAAGCAAATACAAGAGGAAAAAGTGCCGTGGAGCATCTAGCGAGGCGTTATCTGAGGAGAACACGAGGATCTAAGGACTTTCTTAGATCGATTTCACCTGGAGATTCTTCGGGTTGAGCCACACAGTATTAAAGAACGGGTCCGACACCTGTATGCTAATACTCTCAACTCGGAACTCCGAAGAAAACTCTCGAGTCAAGAAGTAAGGAGTGAAAAGTACTTAGAAGACATCTGTGAGGAAGTGATGTACGGAGAAGATTACAGAAGGAATGTTCGGTGAGGGCGGCTCGAAAGCGAAGGATCCGTGAAGCAAGACCGCCGACAAAGTTTGATTCAAGAAGGATCAAAGAGGCGGGTCTTCACGAGGAGAGAAGTCCATGAGCGATATCGGATTATACAGCTCAGCAGACGAATCCGACATCTTAGCAACTATTGTTGAGAAGAAATTTGGGCGTCGATGGCGAAGCCCCTCACGGCGGCCGTAAGAGTAAACGCAAAAGGCTATTACAAGTTTCACAAGTGTCGCGGACACGAAGCAGACGGCGCATTCGTTGAAGGCGAAGTGGAACACGATAAGGGATGGAAGCGAAGGAGCATATCTATAAGGGCGAACACTGCGACAAGATAGAAGCGAGCAAAGGAGAGAGGAGAGGATAGCGGAACCACCACCCCACTCACGCCTTTGCCACCTCATGACCAACTATCCACCCATACGGATAGCGCTCTTCGATACCACAGCGATATCGAAATGGAAAATGCCCGTGACGGGTTGATCAACCTATTGCGGGAGGACCAGCGGGGAGATAGCGAGAGCGAGGGCGCACGCGCAAAACCTCGAAACAACGACCGAGCATATGCTAGTCAGACAATTCCGCACTAACGCTATATCATTCGATGGCGGAAATTCTTCCTCCTACGGGGGGAGACGAAAACCGGATGTCCTTGGTGGTCTCCTTGACCATTGCAACCTACTGAGTGAATAAGATCTTGGTTGACAGAGCTCCTCGAACATCATCTCTAAGAGGACCTTTGGATCGGATGGCACTAGGAAGAGTCCGATATGGCGAGTGCACACCTCCATATTAGGTTTGGAGGAGGCTATGCGACCCTTGGAAGTATCATGTTACACGTTTCTCGGCACCTTTCGGCAAGGGTGACCTGAGAGGTCCGCTTTGTGGTGGTCGAACAAACTTTCGACTACGGTGCCATCTTGAGACGACGAGGTTTCAACCGGTTCAGTGTTCATCTACTCTCCACAACATGATGAAGTTTAGGCGGCCTTGGTCGGACAAGAGCTCGATAATGTCGAGAAGCGTGGGAATGTTATATCATGTCCACAAGAAGGCGTCTGCGCCCGTGCTATGATCCTGATGACTCGGCGTGCTACTATCCTCCCACCCAGAAAGGAGGACTCACAAGTCGGCATAGGAAGCCAAAAGGAAAAATTCCCTAGAACAATGCGAATCGAGTCCCATGAGACGCTTAAAGAGATCAAAATCATCGCTGGCAATCCCGAGAAGAAAACAAGGATCGGAACCGAAATGAAGGTGGAAGTAGAAATGAAGCTCGTCGCTTGCCTCCGAGAAAACAGCGATGTGTTCGCCTGGAGTACAGACGACCTGAAGGGGATCGACCCACGGGTTATAGTTCACCGTCTGAACATGGATCCGTCGGTCAAATACATCCGACAGAAAAGGAAGGACTTTGGCCCCATCAAGGATGCCATCATATCAGCCGAAGTCGATCGACTCCTAAAGGCCGGACACATCGAGGAAGTCCGCTACTCTGACTGGGTTTGCAATGTCGTTCTGGTCGAAAAGGCACCAGGCAAGTGGCGAATGTGTAATGACTTCACAAGGTTGAACAAGTTTTGTCCCAAGGATCCGTATCCATTGCCACGGATAGATCAACTGGTTGACTCTACCTCCGGATGTGCGCTACTGAGCTTCATGGACGCATACCAAGGCTTCTATCAAATTCGGATGGCTAGGGAGGACTTTAAGAAAACGGCCTTCTTCGCGGAAGGAGGAGTATACTGCTTCAAGGTGATGCCATTCAGACTAAAGAATGCGGGAGCCACTACGGCGTCTGGTAAATCAAATGTTCAAAGATGAGATCGGAAGGCGATGGAAGTCTCGTGGGCGACATGCTCGTTAAAAGTAAGGCGAGGAAGAGCATATTGAGCATCTCAACAATTGCTTTTCCATCCTGCGGAAGTATGGGATGGCGAATCGGAAAAATGCACTTTCGGGTGAAGGGAGGAAAATTTCTCGGATACATGGTCACGGAAAGGGAATCGGCGCCAATCTGAGAAAATCAAAGCGATCCTAGATCCACCACATCCGAAAACCCTCGATGAGTCTGTGACTCATAGGAAGTCTCATGTCCTTAAGTCGTTTTATTTCCGGTCGGTAGAGAAAATCTTCCGTTCTTCAAAATCCTCGGAAAGGAAGAACTTTGTGTGGACCGCGGAATGTTTTGAGGCTTTCGAAAAGTTGAAAGAATACCTCCATTCCCCTCCACTGCTCTCCAAGCCCGTCGAGGGAGAACCACTCTACCTCTATCTAGCAATTACGGAAGAAGCAATGAGTTCCGTCTGTCTGATTCAAGCTAACGAGCATTTACCGATCTACTATGTTAGCAAAGCCTTTGCGAGGCGGAGATAAGATACGTGAAGATCGAAACTTCACGCCTTGGTTTACACCGCCCAGTTAAAACCTTACTTCAAATCTCACAAAATAGTGGTACTAACTACGGAACCTTTGAAACAAGTCCTAGGAAAGCCCGACCAATGGCGACTCTCTAAGTGGCGATCGAGCTCGTGAATCGACATTTGCTACGAGCTCCGTCAAAAAAAGGTCCTCGCCGACTTCTTGGCGGGTTACGGAAGAAAGATCGGAGAAAGTCACGACAAGCCGGTGTTAGTGCTTAATCACCAAACAAATAGTCGAAATCCTGCCTCCAAAGTTGACCCGGAAAACTTTGAGGATGCAGTTCCTCAATCGACCCCTCCCTCGCGAGGGAGAAACTGGTCAACGAAATGTTTCTACTAGCGATGATCCCGAGACCCCGATTCGGACGACATCGGAAGGAAAATCCTTGGAGGAATGAACGAAATGAACATGACTCGCGGAGATCTCAAATCGAAAACATCCTTCGATATTTGGACATTGGAAGTCGATGGTTCTTCCTTTGGAAGAGTGGGAGGAATTGAATCTACCTTAAGAGCCCTGGCGGAACTTCGACTATCACGGTTTCCTTGGATTTCAAAGTTACAAATAATGAGGCGGTATGAAGCACTCTTAATGGAAATTGCGGTGACTCTCTCAAGCCGGAAATTAAAAGCTTACACGGACTCACAGCTTGTCCAAGCCCAATTCTCAGGAAATTTTTCCACGAAGAGTCCTTCGATGATCAAGTATCTTGAGCTACTCAAGAATGAGGCCAGCCACTTGAGAATTCACCACAGAAAAGTTTGTGAGTTTGGAGCGAAGAGCGATGCCTTAGCAAAATACGCATCTGCTATAGCGGCTTTGGACACAAGGAGAGTAATTCTACTCACCATCACTGACTCATCCGTCATGAGTTCCAGTTCGGCGGTCATGATACTCGACATGGGGAGAAACTAGATGACCGACATTTTTAACTATCTCGAGGCGGATCTTTGCGGCCGATCCGGAAGAATCAAGGAGTGTCTTGAGCAAAACATATATTTTATAATGGGCGATGATCTGTAAAAGATCTTTTCCGGGACCCACGAGATGCTTGAACCCAGAAGCCTGGCCAGTGCTTGAAGAGATACCTGATGGAAGGCATGGTAGTCATTAGGGAGGACCCTTGCCCAGAAAATCATACGACAAGGCTATTATTGGCCCACTATCGGTAAAGATTCCGCCGATCACGCCCGGAGATGTCAGGATTGCCAATATTACGCAAATATCCCACATCGCCCGACGAACCCTATGATTAGTCAATCATAAGCGTGTCAGATTCGATCGATGAAGTATCGACATTGTCGGACCATTTCTAGGGTACCAATGAACAAGTTTCTCATTGTGGTATGGAGTACTTTACCAAATGGGTAGAAGCGAAATTATTGCGACCATTCTGAGAGTCAGTCACGGACCTTTATACGGAAGAATATCATCAAGCTTTGCTTTGCCTTGAGATTCTCGTCTCGGACAATGGTGCAGTTCTCGGGACATAAATTTGAAGGAATGTCGCGTCCTTCAAAATCGAACAACGATTTACATCTGTTGGATACCCGAAGCGATGGGCGGTTGAGTCCACGAACAAAACAATAGTCAAGATCCTCGAAGCGATTGAGAACCTCGCCAAGAAAATTGGGCGGACGACGGAAGGCGTGCTATGGGCGCATCGCACCTTTGCCGCAATTGCGACCAAGAAACTCCTTTCTCCTTGGTATGCAGTTGGAAGGTAGTCATACCATCCGAGGTTCTTTGTAGAAACTTTGAGAATCGAAGTTTGAAGACAAAGCGAACCGAAGCTCGGATATTGATTTGGACATGTTTGAACGAAAAGGTCGGATGCCTTTGGCGAACATCCTTAGGTATCGAGCAACCGCCCGAACTAGCGAGGAGCGTATGCGGCGAACTTGCAAGTCGGGGACCTAGTGCTCCGACGGGCCGACATCTTGAGCAATGTGGGAAAACTCAAGCCCAAGTGGGCAGGACCCTACAAGATTGTTGGGGCCAAAGTAAATGGCAGTTATGTATTAGAAGATGAGAACGGACATCTCCTCAGGCGTCCGTGGAATGCTAGAAACCTCCAGAAGTTCTATGCTTGAAGAAAATTGCGCGGAAATCCATCATGTTGATTGATCATTTTAATATCAACCATTTGTGACACGGAACTCCGTCAGTTCTGTTTCTTTTTTGATCCTTTTGTTATTGTACGCAGCCATAAGTTGTAATTGGATTTCCGACAAATCAATACAACTTCTATCTTTCGATTTATGATTTTTCGACCTTTGCGTCTGAGATCTAATGTTCGATTAACTACAAAGAAAGCAAGAGAGTTCGTTCGTACATAGACGAATTACACTTAATATTGTCTGTACAATTTGCAATCACGGATTGGTATCCGAACACTAAGAGAAAAGGGCAGAAAAATGTCTCTGGAGATACGTCATCTCCCAGCAAAGATCGTTCCCCGTGAGAAAAAGCTTCCTCCGTGTCAAAGCGGAAGATGCAGTTTCGCGGAGACCAGGAACTCAATCTACCTGCACACAAGAAAACGGTTAAGCATCCCGGAATCTATCAGGATACCACCGAAACATGGAAGGCAAGTCCGGTATCTGGGGAAAACAAAGTGCAGACAGGAAGAGATTTCCGCCGCACCGGCTTTAAAGACTCAAACTCTCTTGAAATTCGGGAACTGTTTCCAACGTAAGATTTGAGCCATTAAAGTAGGGATGGAAGAAAATAGAGGAGACGAGCAGATATACATTCAAACCGAGATCTATGCTTTTGATGGCGATCTTCAACGATTTTCCCTCTAGACCCTCCACTCTCAAACTTCGGGATAAATGCCGATTTGAGAGTGGGCCGAATCGAAGGAAACTATTCAAGAAACCGTCTTTTGCTATTGAGTGGATTTGGAAAGTGGAAGTTGGATTTGTTCGAGAGATCCGCGATTTATAGAAGTGGCGAACCAATGTCGTCAACCGTCGAACCGGCGTCGACAATGGGCTTGAACTATCCATTCGAGTTGAACAGTGTTGGGCCTGACGGGTTTATCCAATCAAGCCCAAGCAAGCCCAAGCAAGCCCATCAACTACGACCGAGTTTCTTAGCCAAGTTTTCACATAAAATATGCATCAGTTTCTTAAGCGAAGTGCAAGTAGAAAAAGGCGGAGGTCCCACCGAGGAAAGATAGTTGAATTCTATAAACAAAATCATCGAACATTTACATGATAGAGACAATATGAAAAGGCACGAGGAAGCGTTACATGCATTCACGGGCATACCGCCTTGCTCCCTCACGGCCGGAAGTCGAACCACAGGATTAGAGCCTTCACGCGGACTGGCAGGCTCATTGCATGCGTATCCTCATTCGGATCAGCCTCAGCGTCCGCTCCCTCTCCTCCTCAGCCAGCCTCCTAGCTATCCCTGGACATTGAGGGGGATCGCCCTCGAAATCCAAGACAATAGGGTCTTCTTCTGTGCCTCTACCCGGATAGATGGCGGATGCATGTTCCCGCAAGCACAGTTCACCCAGTGACCATACTCATCATCGCTCGATTCTGACATTATCAAGAACAACGACTTCTAGAGAAGAAAATAGATAAAACACAAGAAAGAATGAGGAAGGTACAGCGACGGTGAAAAGGAGAATTACCACACCCTTATTTATAGTGGCAGTAAGTCTTTCAGATCTCGACATCTGTCAATCATCCGACGACTAAGAAGATGAAAAGACGTAGTCATAATGACTATTTCACTGTTTCGCCTTCCTCCTTCTAGAAGAATCTCGCATCCCAAGAGACAAAATGTCCGGGATACTCATCAGATACCATCTCCAGCGACCCGTGCTCTTAAGAGATGGGTAATTTATACTCAGCTTATGAGCAACAGATAAAGAGAGGAACGAAGAAGAGAGCAAGTAAACGCTCGGAAACGTAAGAAGTTCATCTCCTCGGATAAAATACGGAACCTTGTCTTAATATGGAAGGGTATTCCGAGTTATCAAAAGATGCAAATACAACAGAAAATTACAGAATTTCTAACGAGGCATACCCCAGACTTCTCATTAGGCCCCAGTTTGGCTTGGACCAGCTTCCTCAGCTTCCAGCCGATTGGTGGCTTCCACAGCAAGAGCTTGAGCGTGGGCGAACAAGTCGTAATCAGCGGGACGATCGAGAACGCGGGCAGGTAGGGCAAACCACTTCTGCAGGAAAGCACGGTAATCGTTGAAGGGTACAAGGCCCACTTTCAGAAGAGCTTCCGGGACAAACCTCGGTAGAAAAGGCCCGCCGTTCTGGATATCAATCTCGCCTTCCTCGGTGACCAGTTCCACGAACTCACACGCAGCCAATTGCTCATCCGAGACACTATCGACCGGCACTACGACACCGTTCGCGTCCGAAAGTCCCTTGGACTGCAGCTGTCCGATCGCGGACACAAACCCATCCAGTCGGGCGGCATCCGACTTGTCCGAGGTCAGGAACTTGAAAGAAGCAGAATTCAAGAAGTCACGGCCGGCATAAAGACGGACATAACGGAGGCCACTGACCAGGAGGTTCTTAAAATCCAGGAAAGCCTGCATGGCCTTATCGACGAATCTCTCCTGATGGTCGAGGTCCGCCTTGATCTTCTCCCAGCTGGTCTTCAACTTATGGACCCTCACCTCTTCCTCCTTCAACCTCATCTCCGTGCTTCACTTTTCCGCCTCATCGCGGATGTAACCTGACCTTGTGAAGGTCTTCTTCGATGGTGGCCCGTTCTTGGCCTTTGCATAGCCTTGATGAAGCACCAGTGAGAAACACCGAGTAGATACAAGTTATATTTGTCGCATTAAGAGCGAAGCAAGTAAATTAAGAATGATTATTTACCGGTATAGAGCATCAACCCTCAGGCTCGCTCCATTTACGAGTCCGCAAACGCTTTCGTACTCCTTGTCGGGCGGCTTGGTCCACGGGAAGAAACGGCGGACAGCTGCTACCTCTTCGCGGCAGGAGCTTAAGTGCCGCCCTCTTTGTCCGAGACAATGGCGTCCCGCATAATTACGTCTCGGTGGAGCTCGAGTGTTGGCGGTGGCGCTCAGCGTGTGAGCCTTACCCTTATCGAGCACCGCGAGCAGGAGTCTTCACCACCTTGCTCGCCTTTCTTCTTGGCGAACACAGTGACATTTTTCGGATCAACATGGGACCAGCGGAAGTGTTGATGATCTTGGTCCTTTGACCATGCGACTTCGAGCTTGTTGTTCCCTCTGCAACCTCTTCTTCTCTCCGAGAGTCGACATGATGTAGTCAAACCAGTGAGCTACACAATAAACCATGGGCGTTAGAAACAGGCGGGCTAAAGAAGGATTATCGGAATTGCGGACACTTGTGATCAAAATAAAGTATAATGAAGAAGAAAAATGCCAAAGTCTCCGTCAGCGAATCCTTCTTGAAGTCCGTCTTCCTCCCACTTCTACTTGGCGGTTAGTCGCAAAGGTAGGGAAGTGGTGGCGAGATCAATCCGTGAAAGCGGATAAGTAAGTAGTCATGCTTCTTGTGGATGGCCGCCACCCGAGCCACATTCTTTGGAAGAGGCGCGGTCAGGATGCTCTCCTCGAAACTTTGTGGCGATCCCCTTTGTTCTCATGCCTCTCGGACTCCCACGGTTTGAGGCCATGCATCGAAAATGTACTTGTCCCACCACTTGACCCCAGCAGCGAGATGGAGTCGAGATAAAGTTATAAGGTTTCCTATTCATGAAAGTATAGAATAGTGGATTCCCGATTTGAGCGAGACATGGAAGAAGCCTAAAATTCTCGAAGTTCTGGCTGCCCTTTCTTCTTGCAAAAGACTACAAAGCAAATAAGGTTACCGGGGACTTGGGGATAACGACTCGGACCTATACTGATATGGTTGAGGATGTTTTCACTCTATAGCAATGGGGATCTTCCATCCAGGAGAAGGCCACCTCATACGCTTTATATACCCGTGCGGATTGTAAAAGGCGTGACCAGGCTCGGGAATCATGATTTCTACGGAATCGGGGATCTCCCACTTCCGCCTCCACTCGGGGATGTCCTCCGCCCTAACCCTGGACGGACACGTAGGAAGAAGCCCGTCCGCATTTAATTCTCCAAATTGATCCGCTATGGTAGCAATGAGCCAGCCTTGAGAACTTTACTCGGGCGGCTTTTGCACCACGGCCCTCGATTATTTGAAGATTGGACTGAACGGGCGCAGCAGGGTGTAATGCAATCCGCCGACTGGATCGTCTAGTGGGACAAGTGACATGAGATCCTTCTTCTTCTTCCTCCTCGCCCTCACCTTCCTCTTCCTCACCATCTTCTTCGTCCTCGAGGACACCTTCGGGTCTTCCGGACGTGCTTGGCTTCAGGCAGACTGCTTACCGAACACGGTCCTCCACTCCGGCCTCGAACATCTCCATGTCATCAGTCTCATGCCCGCTGTCGCCTGCCCGTTCAAGTCGAAGCGCATTCGGATCTATGAGCCCTCCCACACCGCCTATAGTCCGAGATTGGACCAATGTTCTCGCCTCATCAACATCGCCTTCGACCACTGGCCTGTCCGTCGGAGGACTAAGCATTCGTGGGTTCCGTGCCTGGCGTCGGAATCTACGGAAGAAAGGACATCCACAAGAAAGTCTCCTACTGCGCTTCAGTTCACAGTTCATCTCCCAAGCTGCTCCATCTGATAATCCAGCGCCTCATGACGTTTTGACTATCGCTCCGGACATCCTAGGCGAAGAAGCGGATCGAAATGATGATTGTTATTGTCGAGAGTTCATTTATATGTCTTATTAAGTCGAGTCCAGCGAAAAAGTCTAAGCCCTAAGATTTTCTATACACGAAGGGCGGGGACCTCGAAGACACCGCAGCTGTTGCCAATAGCACCCTGATTTGCCTTATAGCGCGATGGCGAGAGAAACAACTTATGGGCAAATACCACAACCCTAGCGATTTACAAGTAAACATGCATGATCAAGACAGGTTGTGTCGGACGGGACTTATCAAATGAGAGTACAAGACATCAACGAAGAAAATTGGCATATTACGCGCATGCAGCAGGAACACATCAATTATTGTCTAAACCAAAGGAATCGCAAAAGTCAAATACTGAAGACAGGCACAATTATGGAAGCGGCAAAAGAAGCTACACTAGACATGCAATAGACGTACATCGAATCTGAGCCTTAAGCGAGGCGAAGAAAGGTACTTGCTAGTATCCAAATAGAGAAGTTCCACGGATGATCGAACTTGAGTAATGCACCGAGGTTACAGATCTCAGCTTGATGGCCCAAAAGTCTTACAAGTCCCAGTTGCTCGGATCGACCTTGCATTGTTTGAATTGCTTAAGGATTGCTCTGAGTTTCGAGATTGCTAAAAGTGTGAAAATGACTGATGGCCTGACTATTTATAAGGGCAATGTGGGATAGCCAAGAGTCACGTCGCTTGGATTTTAATCCCAACCGTTGATCCTCTCCAATCCAAGGGTTGTACCGCTTCGCGAATGGATGGCTGCCAGAACGTCGCATTTAATCTTTAGACGAATAGCGTCATCAATCGAATGGCGCTGACCGTTGATGTCGTCACGATCAGCAGTCCGCCTCTTTACTCGGGATCTCTCTCCGTGGGCGAACGAGCGACGACTGTTGGGCCTCTTAGGCTTCTGAAAGGGCAGATTCAACAATCGGCCCAGACGACTTCGAGCACTCGTCAAATCCTAACCGTACTCGGACACATATATCTTGGATACAAATACCTTTTCCTCTACAGTCCCAGTTATGCGATAACTCGGACTGTAGATGGAAAGGGGGGGGGGAAGAGATATATTGAATCCGTGAGGACACGGACGACGGATTACGACAAAAAAGGATTTCTTCCTTTTTGTCTTAATTAACGATCGGACCGCCCCACATACGACTAATCCCTCATAGTTACCAACTATCTTCTACTAAGATACTTAGGCGGGGGACATATGTTGATCTGAAACATGTCGATCCGTTAAGGCGCCATAGGCGTGTCTAAAGCGCATCACCTTAACTAGCCAATTGATCTTGGTCCGACCTCACATGGTCCGTCCAAAGTGAATCGACCGGTACGCCGAAGTCACTACATCCCCACAGCTAGTCCGAGTTGGCTAAGGAAAGGACTTCCAAACCTGACCATGTCAGTACAAAGATGCCTAACGGACCGTACAAGAGAATCTCGGACGCCACCATTACTCTAAGACCAAACGTATATAACAGAACCACTGAGATACTTCCGTGAGACTCTTGGCTCGGACATCCAGAGTCACCTGAGGCGGATCAACCAAGCGGTGACACATGCGAGGGACTAACACGGACCCAGTGAGCAGTTTTCTCAGAGGGAAAAGGTCCAAACTACCCTCCCAGGCCCACTTATCGGTATTGGACTACTGTTCACTAATGGGCCATGGGCCAAAGGTAGCATTGGTGTCCAAATCTGGATCGTACACTTGGCATCATCTCATGAGCTACCACATGAGTATGCGATATCTATAAATACGGCTCAAGGTCCAAGACCTTAAGGCAAGTGATAAGCGATACTTAAGCAACATTCCCTAAGTGTTCTTGAGCATAATAACCTTCCTCATAACTATTACATTGAGAGCTTCCAACTCTCTCTTGAGTAAAGTCTCTTACCGGATTGACATAGGCAATCCGGGCATCCAGTTCTAACCCCCCCCACTTAGTCATTTCAGGTGACCTGGTTCGGACGAGTAATCCTTCGGACTTCAAGTAGGAGGCGGGCTACAGACCGGGTTGCTTGTAATAAGTTTAGTTAGTTAGTGTTCGAGGTTCACCCCTCAACATTTATCACTTACAATAGATGTTCGACTTGGAAGAAAGACTCAGACCCAACAAAATAGACTCTGAAAAGACGAAAATAAGACAAAACAACAAAGTGCAAGAAAGTTTCTCTACTTCGAACACTTCCCCCTCCCCAAACCAAAACTCGAGCATGTCCTCAAGCAAAGAGTGATTAAGCAGAAGTGAGAAAGTAGAGAAACATGTATCTTTATAGTCATGTAAGAGACTCCTTCTTCAGTTTGCTTGGATAGAAGGATTTTCCAGCAATGGTTGCTCCTTTAGGCCCCTGCAAGTAAGAATAAATGTACAGGGTCCAGTGTAGGCCCCTATATATGTCTTCTCTTCTCCCTATTCCAGTGAATAAGAAGATGTCGGGTCAATATAGGCATGCAACTTGTGTTGCTTGCCTTGTACCTCAAAAGTGCAAGTGCGGGGGTGGAGATTAACAATCATGCGAGTAGAGATAATGAAGGAACGCCCCAAGAGCAGCATATCCGATGTTGGATCATTCCCAATCCAGTTTCGTTACTCTATGATCACAAAATCTGTCATTACACGAACTCCATCCAGATTGACAACAACATCCTCAACTGTACCCATAGGTCGACTTCGCGACCCATCTGCTAGCAACATAAGACCTTTGACTGGTCGCATTCCCTTCAGTCCTAATTTCTCGTAGGTGCCAAATGTCATAAGATTACAACTGGCTCCAGTTTCTACAGTGCTTATTACCTTGCGGGAGCTACCTATCCCAACTGCCAAATCAAAGTTGTCCCCGTTACTAAGGCTCTTCTTATCCTTGACAATAACCATGGAAGCAGACACGATGGTTTCCTCATTCAGTTCCGCGCTCGCCTTCTTAACTGGAGTCGCAGAAACATGTATTGATTTCATAAGGGTCGTCTTTCTGGGGGCGACTACTTTGGGTAAAGTAGGATTAAGGAGCTCGACCACAGGCTTAGATACTATCTTTGGGACAACTACCTCCTATGCCTCAATCACAGGGTTATAGCAAGTACTATTGTTGATGGTTACAAATGGCTTAACTTCGTCTTCTAAGTCCACCTTCACCACCAAGATTCTTTCAGAAACACCTGGAAGCTTGCCTTGTTCGCACTGTTGAGGCTTTCCTACCAGATCTGCCACGGTACTTTCTAGTCGTTTATGCGATTGCTCCATATAGTAGAATCGCTGATCATTCCTCTGGTGGTTCCTTTGTGAATCCATCTAGAATCTTTCCGACTTAGCCATGTATCTCCTAATCAACTGGTCAATACTTTCTGGTTCCTGGGGTGCATTCTTGTAACACCCCAAAAATTACACCAAGTTTTACAAGAACAAGGGCGTTAAAACAAAGACGAAGGGACAATCTAAAAACTCGAAGCGAACTCAGATTCTATCAGAAAACTTTCGAATAACACTATTTTCAAAAGCAGCAGCTAAAGGTTACAAAAATCCCATTTAAAACCCACTCTCACTCTAGTTGCTGAACGTCTACCCGACTTGGTACTCCAACTTTCTCGGAATCTACAAGGAAGGAAAACGAAAGAGTGTGAGACAAAAATCTCAGTGGTGTTCGTGTGTGACAGTGACAATTAACATATCAATAGGAAATTCATAACAGAATCCAAAAATAATAATCATATCATATAACAAAGCAATAACAATGCAATCAATCGTTCGTTGGTGCCGCTCCTTATAACGCCAATCCGAGCCCTTATCTCTTCAGTCAATCAATCAATCAATACCCGCCATGGTACGGGGTGGTACACTACTACCTCTAAGACCTCAGCGTCTCCTGCCTCGCGTCAAAGAGAAGTAAGCCAGAGCAACACACAAACATATCGACAGTCACCACTGCCCGAAAATGCAATGAGTATACCCTAACCGAAAGCTTGGCCAAAACAATTAATCAATCGAAGCAATATCATATACAATATATACATATTTTTATTTGAGCGGAAGCGTTGCCAAATCAATTTTGATGCAATGTTCGAAAAGAATGAGTTGGAGCTTTGATGCAATATATATATATATATATATATATATATATATATATATATATATATGTATATATACATATATATTTATATATGTACATATATATATAAAAATAAATACATATATATACATATACATATATACATATATCTGTATATATACACAGATACATATATATACATATATATCTATATATACATATATATATATATATATATACATAAGCAGTTTGTCGGAAATTAATTTTCACTTTGTCCTTTTCACTTTGTCCCTTTGTCCTTTGATTGAATAATTTGTGGGAATCTTTGGTCACTTTCTTTTATTTTTACCTCTCTGTATGGGTAAAAATCCCATAACAATCATCTTCATTATCTTGTTGAAATTGGTGAGGAACTTGATCCTTCATCTTCACTTGCGGTTTGTAGAATTGCTTTCATCTCATCAATGAGCTTGCTTGTGCTAATCTTGTTTGGATGGTATTTTCATCATCGAGAATTCTTCATTTTGTTGGACCTTTTAGGGAGACAATTTGTTTGCTAAACTTTGGATGGAGTTTGAACCATTCCGATATCTTGTCCTTCTCCGGATTGGTGTCCATTTTGTTCCACCATTTAACCACCTTCTTTTGTTAACGATAAGCTGGTATTTTCATCATACCAAACATTTTGTAGGATTCTCAAAATCCGAGTTAAATTGAATTCTTTGTAAAACTTAATCATCGGGGGTATTTGTGAGAACAACTTTGTTTTGTACCTATCTGAAAAGTACTCAAATGATTTTTGAACTTTATGCAGGAACATTTACGTAATGGTCCAAAATCATGCCACCATGCAAAAACCGGTTAGGAAGTTCTTACGGTGGTGGTAGAGTTTTCCCATTAAGAAGAAATATGACATGGAGTTAGCGCATTTTGTATGTAGAGGAATTTTGTCCAAGCTTGTATGTAATCAAAATAATTACAGATGAGATGGGGTTTTATCTCCCTCAGAGTATAAGGGTTTCCCCAATCAGCTAGACTAATAACTTTGTTGATGAAATTTTTTCGATAACCAATGGCTGATGAGGTGTTTGGATGGTTTTTTGGAACTTTGTTTTGAATATGAAGAGAATTTGTTTGGACCAAGATGTCCTCATAATATTGTTGTGGTTTCTGGTGATTTTCATAAATCCTACAAAATTTGTCGTCTAAGATATACTGTGAGATGATAGCACCTTGTTCTGCAAATTGTGAGGCATTATCATTATCTATTTGTTTTGGAAAATTTTCTGGAATCGATCATCTTCAATGCCACATTCTTTGTGAAAGTGTCCTGTGCTTAAATAGGGACAATCTGGCTGGTCATCTTTATTTGGAATTTGTGACTTGGTTTGTGTCAAAGTTTGTTTGTAGGTGGGTAATGTGGCTAATTTTGAGTGCAAAGGTGGAAATTGTTCAGGCTTGGGATATGGTGTTAATGCTACTTTACTAAGAGGTTGAAATTTGTTGGCAATCTGCAGAGATGTCTGTTGCCTTGTTTGTGGGATAGTTTGTAATGGTGTTGGGGACAAAGATTTTTCAGGCTTATTTTGTGCATATTGTGCCAAATTTACCATGGGTTTTTTCCCGGAATTTGTGCTTCTTCTTTGCCATAATGGTACTAATCTTCTTTCTTCCATCCCTGAAGAAATTCTCTTGTCAAATAATCTGGAATACAATTGTCAGTTCCTTTTATGAATTCTATATCAAAATCAAAAATAGACAAAATTGCTTGCCATCTAGCAAATATTTGTTTTGATGCTAGGTTTTGAACATCTTTTGTCAAAACTTCTTTTCCAGCTTTACAATCAATTTTAAGCAAAAACTTTTGATTTAACAAGTCATCCTGAAATTTAGTAATGCACAAAACCATCGAGAGTATTTCTTTTTTAATGGTTGAGTAATTTTGTTGTGCTCCCGATTTCCAAGTGCCAGAATGATATATAATAATTGTTTCCCTATCATCAATGATTTGCTTAAGAATGCCTCCATACCCTAATTCTGAAGCGTCAGTTTGTACAATCTTAAGAGTATTGGGGCAAATGGTTAAACAAGGAAGAGTTTTAACTTTTGTTTTATTTCTTTGACTATCTCGGTATGTTTGCTTGTCCACATTGGAGGTTCTTTTTAATCTTTCAAACAAAGGTTTGCAAGTTTGTCTTAAATTTGGATAAAATCTCCTACATAATTCAATGATCAGAAATCTTTGTAATTGAGTTTTGTCTCTTATTTCATCCGGAATTTGTCCCCAAATTCTAGAGACACCGTTGGATTGGTATAATAGTACTTTCATGAATCGATGTCAAGAAATCTTATGCTTACTTGGAACAATTTTATTTTTCTTGAGGAGACAACTAAACCATTTTCTTTTATGACTTTTAGGAAAATATTTAAGTGTTTCCAATGTTGTTCTATATCTTGACTAAAACTAGAACATCATCAATATAAACAATTGTAAAAGTAGTGTAAGGTGAAAATATCATTCATGACCTTTTGGAATTACGAAGGAGCATTTTTAATCCAAAAGGCATGACATTCCATTCAAATTGTCGAGCGAACGGTAAAAGTTGTTTTGTACTTATCTTTTGAAATTTGTATTTGCGAAGCAGGATTTCATATCGAACTTGGAGAATATTTTAGCATTATAAAGTCTTTTAAGCAAATCGCTTTTATTTGGAATTGGATACGATACATTTGAGGACTTTGTTTAATGGTTTATAATTTATAACTAGTCTAGGAGTTCCTCTCTCAAGTTCAGTATTCTTTTGTACATAAAATGCAGAACATGACCATGGTGATTTGCTTGGTCTTATGATTTTCATTTTTAATAATTCTGAAATTTCTTTTTTACAATGTTCTAACAGTTCTTGGTTCATTTGTATAGGCCTTGCCTTAGTCGGAATTTTACTTTCTTCGTAATCATTTTCATAAGGAAGGGTTACAATATGTCTTTTTCTATCCCAAAAAGCTGTGGGAAATTCTGAACAAACTTCATCCTCTAGCTTCTTTTGATAGGTTAAAATTTGTTTCTGTAGAATTGGGCTTTTTATTTTTTTCTTCAATTATTTTTAAACTTAGTTCCTCTTTAAGATGCATAATTTGTTTTTCTTTATTTTCTATTTTTTGAAAAATTCCAGTTTCTTGTAAAAGGTTTATTTCTCTGTTTGTCACAGGATATTGGAATTGGAAAAGTATTTTCTTTCCTAAAACTGTCGTTTCTACTCCCTTGTTGTCTACATGTATAGGAAACAACATTGACATGAATGGGTTTCCCAGAATGACTTTAGTGTCTAGATCTTTTACTAAAACAAAGATTGCCCGGAAACAAACTCCGTCATTGCAAATATGTGCATTTGAAAGTTTGTAATTTATTTTAGTCTTCTGAGTTCTTTGTTGATAATCTTTCCTTAGATTTTTCGGATATTTTGTAGGTATTAATCCTTCTTGTATGCAATTCATATCATTACTATCCATTAAAGCATTTGTTTCTAGAATAAAGTTTCCTATAACAATTTTAACTTTAACATACCATTTTTGGTAAGAAATTTGTGATATAGCATTTATAAAAGATTTTTCTTCATTACTTTCTTCTTTTTCTGAATTATTTTCTCCTTTTTCATCAGTGGTGTTTTCCTCTTTTAGTAATTCATCTTTTAGTTTTAAAATCAAAATTTCTCGTTTCATTTGTTCACTTTCTTGCTTTAATTGTCGTATTTCTATTTTAACTTCCCTAATCTCATGTTGAATATCATTAATGGAGATGTTACTTGTTTTGTTGGTATTAAATGTTTTTATTATATCTTTGAAATCTGTTTTTTGTTTAATTGGAGCAGAAGGCCCTTGTCCTCCTTCCAAAGCCATATCTTTTAATTTCTTTAAATAATTATCTTTTTGTTGGGGATGTTTTACTTGGTCTATCATTTCGAAAATTAACTCATAATGACTTTGTTTTGTTATTACAAAAAGTTTCTTTTCGCAATTACAAATACTTTTTCCCAATTGATCAGGGGTACAAAAACAGGTGTCTTCATAGTCCTCTGAGTAATCGAAAGTTTCAGCATTATCTGATTGTATTTGGTTAAATTGATAATCCTCTTCTTCAGTATTTTCTTCTTCATCAGAACTTATTTCAGAAATTATATTTAAAAGTTGATTTTTCAATTGTTCGTCTAAAACTATTTCTTGTATCTTTTGTCTTACTCTACAAGTGTTGGCATAGTGTCCAGGGGTCTTACATTTGTGACAAATTATTTTCTCTATTGGAGTTCTTTCTTTTTTCTTATAAAAATTATTATTTTTTTTATTTGGTTTATAATCTTGTTTATAATTTGGTTTATAGTCTTGCCTATTAACTCTTTTGTGAAAATGCTTTTTCTTGTAGGGTTTTCTATCATGGCTTTTATGATGAATCGGAGTTTTAAATTTGTCAAAACAGCTTCACACCAGCTTCCCAATTCTTTTCTACTTACAATATTTCGTTTCTTTAATTGGGATTTTAACTTCAAGTCATTACAAATTTGTAGGCCTGTTAGGTTTATTTGATTAATAATTTCTCCGTAAGGCATTGTCTCTATATTTCCATTAATGCTTTTAATTTTTTCCCTTACTTTTTTTGCAAATAACTTTGGTAAACCTGAAATAAATTTTTCTTTCCAATAATAATTATTTGGATCCTCTCTTTCGTAAATTTTTGTAAGGAACACGTCTTTGTACCATTTAAAATTACGAAGTTTTCTGCATTTTAAATTTTGTAAAATCTCTGTGTTTCTCTCAGTGTACCAGTTTGGATCTCCGATAAAATGGAGTAATATAGTATAAATGAGGGAAGTTATTGCTACTGAAATTTGGTTACCATTTACATCAAAAATTGGTATCCCATCGTCATCTTCCTTAATACTATCTAGAATTGCATTTTGTTCTAATGGTGTAAGGGAATTATCCCACCATCCTTTTAATTGACCATTAAACCCTAAAATTAAAGTTCTTGCACAATCAACCTGTTTCATTGTATTACCATATATGTTTGATATGACCACCATTTCTTGACAAATTTTTATAATCTGGTATTCTGCTAGACCATCTATATTCCATTCATAAATTGTTGACCCATTAAATGTCCTTTGTGAGTGTGTTTCTTCTAATTGTATATCTGGGGGTGTTGGTCTAGGATAAAAATTTTTATATTCTGGTTTTACAACAGGAAAAATATGATTACTATCTTCAGACTCATTATCTGAATTAGTGGCTTCTAGTGGTTTTTTTAAAGTGTTTAATTTTTCTGTACCTAAATCTCCTAACTTAGAATTTATCTTTTGTAGTAACTCAGTTTCCGTTAACTTTGGTTTGTACTCATTAATTTTGAAAGGAAATTTGTACATTTGTTTTTCTGGCAGACTTTGTTGTTTACTAGAAGCTGCTTTTGTGTCAATTGGAGTTTTACTACCTAAATTCTTTTCTATAGCTCCTTCTATTCTCTCTAATTGTTTTCTTAGACAATGTAAACCTATATTTGTATAATTTCTTTGCTTCATTCCTGACTCATCATCTTTAATGTTGGTAATAACTGGTGTACAGTCTATGACATCAGCGAAAACTTTTGTTCTAACAGGTTCTAAAGGAGGGAATTCATTCGAGACACTTGACCCATCTTGCTTTGTAAAATAACTCTTCGTTTTAGATAAAACCAAAAGTTTATTATCTCCAAATTTTTTAAAGAAATAAGTAAAAAATGGTATATTTATTTGTGCAATAATCATCAGTTCATACCATTCATTTCTTATGGTATTTCTTTGTTTTTTCTGAAAATGTTTCCATGAACCACTTTCTATCCTGTTTGTACTTGTCACTCATAAAATCTTTTCTTAATGAAATTTTATCTATGCAAAATTCTTTTTTCAAAACATAAATGCTTGAAAGATTTGGTGAAGTTGGTCTGTTTTCTTCTTGTTGATCTAAATCATTTATGTCATTTTGTGAAGTATAAAGCTGGTTGGGCTATATTTCTATCGTCCTTACTCCTTGAAAATCATGCTTATCTTTTCAAAAGGACTAAAGGAATTTCTAAGGAACTACTTGAGATAAATAACCACTACTTTTTGTGGGCTATAACCTCTAAATAACATAGAACTTTATGCATTAAATCTTATACTAACCCTCCATCTGGGTGGTCTACTATATTTTCTATTTGAAATTTTCTATTGGTTGGGATCTTGGTCTCGTTCGGAAAGCGATAACGGGCTTCGGAAGATTAACATTTTTCCATTCTATAGTCTTAGGAACTGTAAGATTAGACATTGACTTATTAATTTCCCAAAAAATAGTTTGTCCAGAAGGTTTTTCATAGTGTACTGCTTTGACATTTAAACCCGTATTCATAACTTTGTAATGTATTCTATAAAATATCTCATATATATGAGAACCATGCTTCATTTTGTAATTATGAGTTTTTACATTTAAACTAAGAATATCTAAAATATGCGGGTCACTTAAAGATATGGTAAAATTCGGATAACAATTAAAATAAATTGGTCCATTACAGAGACTTGTTTCAATTAATCCTAAAAGGGAATCTTGAAAATCAAAATGTCTAGCATCTCTAAGTGCAACAAAAATGCTAGTATCTAATCCTTCTCTTGTTAAAGGTTTAATAGCAATTTGTACAAGACCTATATGTAAGAATTTGTATCCACTGGCTATATGCTTTCTAATTGATTTTTTAGTGAATAAATGTAAAGTTTGTTGATCACTTACTAAAGCAAGGACTTGTTCTTCTGTTTTTATAGTATAAGCCGATCTAAAATCTAATAAACCTTGTTTATATATTGTACTTTTATCCACATTAGGTGGTTTCCAGTTAAATAAATCCTTGTCTTCCCAAGTATTTTCAATTGTAGATACTATATTGTCACTAGTATCTGGTACAGATGATGACGCAGAAGCCATATTGTTCCCAAAAAGCTTATTCATTAATCTTACTGGCTTGATTTCGTAAAAGCTAATTCAGGCATCGTCTTACACACCTATCCAAGGAATTATATGCGTGTCTACCAGAATCAAAACTTACTACTAAATCAAGTTTGTTCAATTAAATAATACTCCCCCCGGGGACTTTATGGCTCTGATACCAGTGTATCAGGTAGCATAGCGGAAATACAAGTACATACATAATGAAGAAGAATGGAATATAGATGGTCTAGCAGAATACCAGATTATAAAAATTTGTCAAGAAATGGTGGTCATATCAAACATATATGGTAATACAATGAAACAGGTTGATTGTGCAAGAACTTTAATTTTAGGGTTTAATGGTCAATTAAAAGGATGGTGGGATAATTCCCTTACACCATTAGAACAAAATGCAATTCTAGATAGTATTAAGGAAGATGACGATGGGATACCAATTTTAGATGAAAATGGTAACCAAATTTGATGTGATAACTTCCCTGATTTATTCTATATTACTCCATTTTGTCGGAGATCAAAGCTGTACCTTTGAGAGAAACAGAGATTTTACAAAATTTAAAATGAGAAAACTTCAAGATTTTAAATGGTACAAAGGCGTGTTCCTTACAAAAATTCTGAAGAGAGGATCGAAATAATTATTATTGGAAAGAAAAATTTATTTCGGTTTACCAAAGTTATTTGCGAGAAAAGTAAGGAAAAATTAAAAGCATTAATGGAAATATAGAGACAATGCCTTACGGAGAAATTATTAATCAAATAAACCTATAGCCTACAAATTTGTAATGACTTGAAGTTAAAATCCCAATTAAAGAAACAAAATATTGTAAGTAGAAAAGAATTGGGAAAATTTGGTGTGAAACAGTTTGGTTTGACAAATTTAAAACTCCGATTCATCATAAAAGCCATGATAGAAAACCTACAAGAAAAAGCATTTTCACAAAAGAGTTAATAGGCAAGACTATAAACGAAATTATAAACAAGATTATAAACCAAATAAAAAAAATAATTTTATAAGAAAAAGAAAGAACTCCAATAGAAAATAATTTGTCACAAATGTAAGACCCACGGACACTATGCGAACACTTGTAGACTAAGACAAAAGATACAAGAACTAGTTTTAGGCGAACAATTGAAAAACCAACTTTTAAATATAATTTACGAAATAAGTTACGATGAAGAAGAAAATCTTGAAGAAGAGGATTATCAATTTAACCAAATACAATCGATAATCTTTGAAACTTAGATTACTCAGAGGACTATGAAGACACTGTTTTGTACCCACGATCAATTGGGAAAAGTATTTGTAATTGCGAAAAGAAACTTTTGTAATAACAAAACAAAGTCATTATGAGTTAATTTTGAAATGATAGACCAAGTAAAACATCCCCAACAAAAGATAATTATTTAAAGAAATTAAAAGATATGGCTTTGGAAGGAGGACAAGGGCATACGCTCCAATTAAACAAAAGCAGATTTCAAAGATATAATAAAACATTTAATACCAACAAAACAAGTAACATCTCCATTAATGATATTCAACATGAGATTAGGGAAGTTAAAATAGAAATCGACAATTAAAGCAAGAAAGTGAACAAATGAAGCGAGAAATTTTGATTTTAAAACTAAAAGATGAATTACTAAAAGAGGAAAACACCAACGATGAAAAGGAGAAAATAATTAGAAAAAAGAAAGAAATTAACAAAAATCTTTTATAAATGCTATATCACAAATTTCTTACCAAAAATGGTATGTTAAAGTTAAAATTGTTATAGGAAACTTTATTCTAGAAACAGTTGCCTTAATGGATAGTGGGGCTGATATGAATTGCATACAAGAAGGATTAATACCTACAAAATATCTGGAAAAATCTAAGGAAAGATTATCAACAGCAAACTCAGAAAGACTAAAAATAAATTACAAACTTTCAAATGCACATATTTGCAATGACGGAGTTTGTTTCCGGGCAATCTTTGTTTTAGTAAAAGATCTAGACACTAAAGTCATTACGAAACCCATTCATGTCAATGTTGTTTCCTATACATGTAGACAACAAGGAGTAGAAGCGAGTTTAGGAAAGAAAATACTTTTCCAATTCCAATATCCTGTGACAAACAGAGAAATAAACCTTTTACAAGAAACTGGAATTTTTCAAAAAATAGAAAATAAAGAAAAACAAATTATGCATCTTAAAGAGGAACTAAGTTTAAAAATAATTGAAGAAAAAAATAAAAAGCCCAATTCTACAGAAACAAATTTTAACCTATCAAAAGAAGCTAGAGGATGAAGTTTGTTCAGAATTTCCCACAGCTTTTTGGGATAGAAAAAGACATATTGTAACCCTTCCTTATGAAAATGATTACGAAGAAAGTAAAATTCCGACTAAGGCAAGGCCTATACAAATGAACGAAGCTGTTAGAACATTGTAAAAAGAAATTTGAATTATTAAAATGAAAATCATAAGACCAAGCAAATCACCATGGTCATATTACGCATTTTATGTACAAAAGAATACTGAACTTGAGAGAGGAACTCCTAGACTAGTTATAAATTATAAACCATTAAACAAAGTCCTCAAATGTATCAGGTATCCAATTCCAAATAAAAGCGATTTGCTTAAAAGACTTTATAATGCTAAAATATTCTCCAAGTTCGATATGAAATCCGGTTTCTGGCAAATACAAATTTCAGAAAAAGATAAGTACAAAACAGCTTTTACTGTTCCGTTCGGACAATTTGAATGGAATGTCATGCCTTTTGGATTAAAAAATGCTCCTTCAGAATTCCAAAAGGTCATGAATGATATTTTCACTCCTTACACTACTTTTACAATTGTTTATATTGATGATGTTCTAGTTTTTAGTCAAGATATAGAACAACATTGGAAACACTTAAATATTTTCCTAAAAGTCATAAAAGAAAATGGTTTAGTTGTCTCCTCAAGAAAAATAAAATTGTTCCAAGTAAGCATAAGATTTCTCGGACATCAGATTCATGAAAGTACTATTATACCAATCCAACGGTCTCTAGAATTTGGGGACAAATTCCCGGATGAAATAAGAGACAAAACCCAATTACAAAGATTTCTCGGATCATTGAATTATGTAGGAGATTTTTATCCAAATTTAAGACAAACTTGCAAACCTTTGTTTGAAAGATTAAAAAGAACCCTCAATGTGGACAAGCAAACATCTTGAGATAGTCAAAGAAATAAAAACAAAAGTTAAAAATATTAATTGTTTAACCATATTCCGGCCCAATACTCTTAAGATTGTACAAACTGACGCTTCAGAATTAGGGTATGGAGGCATTCTTAAGCAAATCATTGATGATAGGGAAACAATTATTATATATCATTCTGGCACTTGGAAATCGGGAGCACAACAAAATTACTCAACCATTAAAAAAGAAATACTCTCGATGGTTTTGTGCATTACTAAATTTCAGGATGACTTGTTAAATCAAAAGTTTTTGCTTAAAATTGATTGTAAAGCTGGAAAAGAAGTTTTGACAAAAGATGTTCAAAACCTAGCATCAAAACAAATATTTGCTAGATGGCAAGCAATTTTGTCTATTTTTGATTTTGATATAGAATTCATAAAAGGCGACAATTGTATTCAGTTATTTGACAAGAGAATTTCTTCACGGATGGAAGAAAGAAGATTAGTACCATTGGCGGCTGACAAGCACAAATTCGGAAAACCCATGGTAAATTTGGCACAATATGCACAAAATAAGCCTGAAAAATCTTTGTCCCCAACACCATTACAAACTATCCCACAAACAAGGCAACAGACATCTCTGCAGATTGCCAACAAATTTCAACCTCTTAGTAAAGTAGCATTAACACCATATCCCAAGCCTGAACAATTTCCACCTTTGCACTCAAAATTAGCCACATTACCCACCTACAAACAAACTTTGACACAAACCAAGTCACAAATTCCAAATAAAGATGACCAGCCAGATTGTCCCTATTTAAGCACAGGACACTTTCACAAAGAATGTGTCATTGAAGATGATTGGATTCCAGAAAATTTTCCAAAACAAATAGACAATGATAATGCCTCACAATTTGCAGAACAAGGTGCTATCATCTCACAGTATATCTTAGACGACAAATTTTGTAGGATTTATGAAAATCACCAGAAACCACAAGAATATTATGAGGACATCTTGGTCCAAACAAATTCTCTTCATATTCAAAACAAAGTTCCAAAAAACCATCCAAACACCTCATCAGCCATTGGTTATCGAAAAAATTTCATCAACAAAGTTATTAGTCTAGATTGGGAAACCCTTATACTCTGAGGGAGATAAAACCCCATCTCATCTGTAATTATTTTGATTACATACAAGCTTGGACAAAATTCCTCTACAAACAAAATGCAGTCAACTCCATGTCATATTTCTTCTTAATGGGAAAAACTCTACCACCACCAGAAGAACTTCCTAACTGGTTTCTTGCATGGTGGCATGATTTTGGACCATTACCAGAAATGTTCCCAGACAAAGTTCAAAAATCATTTGAGTACTTTTCAGATAGGTACAAAAAACAAAGTTGTTCTCACAAATACCCACGATGATTAAGTTTTACAAAGAATTCAATTTAACACGGATTTTGAGAATCCTACAAAATGTTTGGTATGATGAAAATACCGGTTTATCTTGGTTAACAAAAGAAGCGAAGTTAAATGGTGGAACAAAATGGACACCATCCTTTGGAGAAGAACTGACATATCGGAATGGTTCAAACTCCATCCAAAGTTTAGCAAACAAATTGTCTCCCCAGAAAAGGTCCAACAAAATGAAGAATTCCTGATGATGAAAAATACCATCCAAACAAGATTAGCACAAGCAAGCTCATTGGATGAGATGAAAGCAATTCTACAAACTGCAAGTGAAGATGAAGGATCAAGTTCCTCAGACAATTTCGAACAAGATAATGAAGATGATTGTTATGGAATTTTTACTCCCATACAGAGAGGTAAAAATATAAGAAAGTGACTGAAAGATTCCCCGACAAATTATTCAATCAAAGGACAAAGGGACAAAGTGAAAAGGACAAAGTGAAAATTAATTTCCGACAAACTGTTCAAATTCATGGACAAATTGCAATCGACCTTCGGATGTGAATTGAAGAATTTCAAGTCCGCCTGAAGCTGGCATTCCTTCAAATAGGCTTCAATCGGAAGGAAGAAGAACAACGAAAAACCAGAGAAGAAAGAAACTGTATTCAAAGAGCTTCTTCTTTGTTTTGTACTCTTCCAGATTCTTTATGTAAAAATTTCATCCAAAAACATTAGCTTAGCAGTTTTCAGATTCTTGTAATCAGATCAGATTTCAAAGTTAAATTCAGAGTTGTAATCCGATTAAATTTCAAATTTTCAAGTCAGAGTTAAAGTTCAGAGTTATCTCAGGTATAATTCTGGTTATTTTCAGAGTTATCAGAGTTATTTTTCTACAGTAACTTAGAATGTATGTTATAATCTTGCCAAGTCTTCTTCATTATGTATGTACCTGTATTTCCGCTATGCTACCTGATACACTGGTATTAGAGCATAGCTGATACCTGATATGCTGGCTCTGATACCAGTGTATTTCCGCTATACATATGTACATATATACATATGTATGCATATATATATATATATATACATATGTATGTATATGTATCTGTATATATATGTATATGTATATGTATATGTATATGTATATATATATATATATATATATATATACATATACATATACATATATATACACACACACACACACAAGCAAGTACTTCCTTGGATTTCACAAGCGTTTTAAGAACACTCACCGTAGAAAGTTTCTCGTCAAATCAGAGTATGGAGTTCCTGAATAAAGTACCGACTAGTAAGAAATCAATTTAAAACTAAGACAACAACCTCTTAACCCACGACTCTCACAAAAATAAAACCACGTAACATATATGGGAAAAATAAGTCATGAAACACAAGAACAATTAAGCACATAAGAGAGATATAGAAAGTGTCACATGACAACTCTATACACATACTGTAACATTTAAAACATGTTAACTTTCAAAATAATCAGTCTGCCTAACCCCAATTTTATAGTACTCAACTCTATATAAAGAGCAATCAATCACTAAAGGAAATTTACAAGGCATAGAGAATGAAAGCAAGCACATATTTAGATCATTTCAGGTTCCTACCAAATCACAGGGACATGCATATAACACAATTAATAACAACTAATCAAAATTAACTGAAAAAGTGAACTTAGCATTGTAATTAATAAATTTTATTAAAAGGTACACATAGAAATACACTCACACTTAACATACTGATCGTTAGACATGTAAAATAGTAAACAGAACAATTAACATAAATATTAATTAATTAGTAAGAAGTAATAGTAGAACTTTTCAGTAATTTACTAAACCAACAAACACAACTTGTCTGATAATTTTTTTTTTTTTTTTCTTTTTGGAACGAAGAACTTGTCTTATTGATACCAAAAAACAGAGTACGAACATTTAGGGGCCGACAACAAGCGTCCAGGTCCAAAGCTGGTAACTAACTAGGAAGTAAACTAGTAAAACAAGTTAAAACAATTGTGAGAACTAAGCTAGTCCTGAAACAAAAGCTGCTGCTCGTCGACACCGAGTGGCAGTGATATGTGTAATGGAACTTATACATTCTTGAATATCCAAATTTCTTTGTTGGAAGATCTTCTCATTCCGCGCTTGCCATACATGATAGAACATTTCAGCCAATAAGGTGCGGAAGACCGAAGCTCTGCCACCCTTACCACGCGCAAGTCGACGGGTCCAGGTACTCAGATGTTGCCAATCCATCACCTTGGGCGAATTCCCATCCAATCCAATCCTCCATGAAGAATCTGTTGCGTATTCGGACATTGGAAAAAAAGATGCTCTATGGATTCTATCCTGTCACAAAAGGTACATAGGCCATCCGTGGCAATTCCAAAGAAGGCGAGTCGATCTTTGGTTGCCAACCGCTGATGCATACCCAACCACATGATGAATACAGCTTTGGGGCGAGCTTGGTTGCGGATAACCAAATCGCACCAATAACACAAGATCATAATGCGTAGATAACACGTGATAGGTGCCTAAATTAAAGTAATAAATTTTTTTTGAGATACGTAGTTTTTTTGCTTTCTCTTATTTTCTCTTACATTTACTAGAATTTACTGTTCTTCATCCCCAAGACTACTTCAGTCCACTTTATTTTTACTAATCAGTATACATTGCTAAACAGCTCACTGTAGTGTTTCTCGGATTTTTTAATAATTCCATTTTACATTCCTGGGGATTTTTGGATCTATTCTATAGCACATAATGTAATTCTAGGTAGCTTTTTTATCAGATTTAATCAAATTTAAGTTTATCCTGGATCTTAGACTTAGAAGATGCCTTCCAATTAGACATAATTTTATTTTGTTTGCAGAGCTGCTTCTTTGAAAAAATACGCCCCGAGCGATAAGTAACTTTTGTACTGTCTTATAATCTAATTAGTTGGACATCTATAAATAATAATTTGAACCAAACTGTAATGGTTAGGATACTTTGATTGGGAGTGGAGGAGTTAATTTGACAAGCAAAGTTCAATTTTCTCAAATTTTCGATGTTTTAGATCTTAATTAATTGAAAAGTTTGGATATTTTTCAAGTCCATTTGTTAAGATTAAAAACTATATATAGAAAAAAAAATTATTCCTCTTTCCTTTTCAATGTGATTTAGAATATCTTAGGAAGGTATATTTAATTTGTTCGGAAGATCATTATTCAAAAAATAAAAAACGATATTGAATAAATTAAGTTTGAAAAATTTATTTGCAAGTTCGAAACTTTATTCGGAAAACCCCCTTTTCCCACCAAATTTAAGCTCACCTTAATTTCCATCAAATCAAATTGTAGACCAAACTGGATTTTATACAAGAAAGGGAAAAATAGAGGGTATAATAGTAATTACATCATGCTTTACCATTTGAATAATCCAAAATCAATTTTGTACCAAACTGGATTTTGTTGAACATAATCCACTTCATAAATTCGAACCAAACTGGATATTTTGGCGAAAACCCATAAACATAATCCAGTTTTTTAAGCAGCGAGAATAATCCAGTTTTGAAAAATGAAAAACCCCTTTTCAAACCAAACAGCCACTAAGAGACTACCTTAGAGAGAGACCTAAGATACCAACTTATATTAATTATAAAACAACCCCAAAACCAAAAGCTAATTATTAAAACAACCCACCAAACCTAAAGCTAGAAATCAAGTCATTTAAATGGGTCAAATTAGTTTATTTCACTGAAACCTAGAAAACGCTCCCAAACAGAAACCTCTGCTCCCCTTTTCATCTCGGCGTGGCTTCTGTGATAACTCGCCGGAATCTGCAGCGCGAAAGCTAAAATTATCTACATCTCGACGTGGCTTTTGTGATATTGATGTCTATTTTGATAATTTTTCCTGTGAAATCATTTTTTGTAGTTGAAGACGATGTTTGAAGCTGAAATTGAACAACATCAAGCTCGATCTGAAGCAAATCAACAAAATGAGATACGAAAAACAGCTGAATCTCTACTGATTTGAAATCGAAGCATATTTAAACAATGTTCATGGTTGCGATCTGTTATGATTGATGTTTCTTGAAATTGACTAGATCTCCTTTGTTATGATAGATGTCAGAATTTGGTGCAAATAATTACAATGGTGAAGAAAACGAAGAATTTCATGAAACTGGTAAAATATTATGTTTTCAATGTTCTGTGTTATTTCTGTAATGTTGTTAACATATATCTGTAATGTTCTCCCTCCATGGCACTGACTATCACACATTATCTCCCCTGATGTTCTCAGCCATGTGTTAGATGTTTCTGTATATGCTCGTAATGTTCCTATGCTTGCATTATAACACAAATACCCAAAATGTGCCTGATGTTCTCAGCCATGTGTTTGATGTTTCTGGAGATTCTTGTAATGTTCCTAAGCTTGCATTATAAATACCCAAAATGTGCCTGATTGTAACACATTATGTGCCTGATGTTCTCAGCCATGTGTTTCATGTTTATGGAGATTCTTGTAATGTTCCTATGCTTGCATTATAAATGCTCACCCTCCATGGCATTGATTGTAACACATTATCTGCCTGATGTTCTCAGCCATGTGTTTCATGTTTCTGGAGATTCTTGTAATGTTCCTATGCTTGCATTATAACATAAATACCCAAAATGCTCACCCTCCATGGCATTGACTGTAACACATTATGTGCCTGATTTTCCCAGCCATGTGTTAGATGTTTTATTTTTTTTCCCTTGTAGATTTGATAACTACAAACTCAGATATGTATAACCTGAATCCTGAAGAACAAGAACACACTGACATTAGCCTTTAATTTGTCTAGTAGAATGACGAGGACTCTTGATGAATTACATGTGTTGTATAGAAAACATGCGATAATCAAAGGTTTGTCTTCGAAGGTCAACGGGTGAAGCGATATTTTTATGGAAAGTTACGTGAAAACTACTTCTTCTGTAGTTGTAAGGGTAAACCAAATGAAAGAAGCGCAGCAAAAATCCCAACCCCACCTGTTCTAGAAGAAGTAGAACATGTTCAGTCCAACAAGAGAATAAGGAGAAAGAAACAAGAAACAATAACAAAAACAGACTGCAAAGCTTCTCTACGAATGCAGGTAATTAATAATGTTCCTATCGGTCCAAGTAAAGAGTATGTGCCAGACACCTCAACTGAGAGTGTGGAACACTTCTACTCTCTCTACATGAATCTTGACCTGGCTGACACTCCAACAGAATTCGACAACTCGATTGTTAGGAGAAAACATCTTGTTGAACCCTGGGATTTGGTAGCACTTATACTGTATAGGTACGTTGATTCAAATCAGGGTGGAGCTGACCAAATCAGCATGGAGAGATGGGGAATGATGGCTTTCCTCAACACTTTCGATGATAGAGATGAGCCCTTCAACTGGGAAAAGTACATCTATCTGAGGTTTGTTGACAATCTTTTTGAGCCTGTGGTAGATGGTGACCTTGCTGAGCCGAAGCACACTATCAACTTTGGTCTAAAAATCTGCTACATTCTGGAGAAGCTAGGCCTGCAGCTCAGGGGGAAGGCAAACATTGCCAATAGTGATCTCATATGCAAATATGATTCTGAGCTCAAGCAGAAGAAGCTGGCAAGAGAGGCCACAAAGAGGCCAAGTCAAGAGGTTTTAGGCAACTATTGTGCCAAAGAAAAAACCAAGGACTGGAGGCAAGAAGAAGGCTAAGAAGACCACCACTGTGATTGACCTTGAAACACAAGTATTTGAACCTAGTGCCGCAGATACCACTGGAGGAGTTCAGATACAACTCCATAGTGTTGTAGATACCTCTGCCCTTGTCCAGCAAGCACTCCATAATGTTGAAGGTACCACTCTTGATGCCAAGAGGGTTGATGCGTCCTAACCATTGTCTGCTGAAGAAGTAGATGATTTAGACTTCGACCCATTCTTGGAAAGGAATGAGGTTGCTGATGAAGTCACTGCATCACAGGTTGCTGAGAAAGTAACCGTGTCCAGAGGAAACACTCTTCGAGGGCCATCCACCTTTCAGGATATGCACGATGCCACGTGAGTGATGCAGTTTTACATGATGACACTACCGATGCATCAGTACAGAAGATGGCTGATGATCTGGAGATAACTATCACTGTTGTTCCTTCTCCATCAAGATCCAGATCACCACAACAACCACAAGCATCTCAGACATCTGCCGATCTAAGGCAAGATTACATGATAGAAGTGATTGAAATGCGTCAAGGTGTTGATGGCGTTGTTAGGAATATCTGTTTAGATTTTGATCAGCAACCTAATGTCTTATCTTAGCTCAGAAAGGTGCTTAGTACTCTTGGTTCACTTGAACACTGTAAAAGAGGAAAATCACTAAGTATGTTAGTCTAGCAAATCTTGTATAGGATGTTAGGTCTCTGAATGTAATTTTTATATCTTTGAAGAAGATTAAGTAGAAGGCATCCGACAGAAGAGTTCAACAAATTTGAAGATTTGAAGACTGCACAAGATTGCTGAAGATGAAAGAAATTGGTCTCATCAGATACCTATGTCCAGATATCTTGAAAAATAAGTGTTTTTCAATAAACAAGTTTTGCAAAAGATATCTGAGAACACAAGGTTTCTGAACGAGGAAAAGTGCCCACAAATACCTACACTCAGATACCTTGGACAAAACCTTGTTTCTAGGAAACAATGTTTTGATAAAGTATCTGGAGATGTGAGAGTATCTTGAAAAGGACATGCAATGCTTCAGAAAGCGTGCATAGTTCCGTTGGCACTGCAGGACAAAAATAGTACAAGTGCAATAAATGAGTAGACAGAGACATCTGAACAAAAGAGGAAATCTACGAAAGAGACAATGTCTTCTGCAGTACTATTTTCATATATCAATAGTTTGAATTTGAATTGAGCCTAACGGATACTATTCAAACAGCTTCAAATTCAACTATAAATATCACCACTTAGAATGCTTGAAAACACACCAAGAACTTACACTGAAAATACCAAGAACACAGAACTGAATATCTTAAGCTCCTCTGATAATACAAGCCTTCTGCCTACTTACTCTTTAGCTTACAGTTGCGACTAAGCTCTTGAATTCTAAGTAGCACGAAAGTTCTAAGTATCCTGATCCTTAACAAGCCTTGCTATCTGTGAAGGAGTTGAATCAAAAGATCAAGTATTTGAGTTTCATTCTCCAGAACATTTAACATAAACTTGGGTCAGGAAAGAACATATCACCACACATTGTGAAGTGTGTTAAGTGATCCTTGTTCTATAGAGTATTTCTACATAACTGAAAAAGTTATTATGACTACTCGCCTGACAAACCATCATAACCAACACCATACAGGTCGTGGAGTACAGGAAGTACTTAGTTTGGAAAACTAAGGAACAACTCCAAGGTTACTGAGCATAGGAAGTACTTAGTTTGGGAAACTAAGGAACAACTCAAAGGTTTTTGAGTATAGGAAGTACTTGGAGCCGGGAATAACTTCGGGGAACACTTGGTTGGGAACCTAGTGTAAAGGGACTCAAGAGATAGGATTATTGTAAGGTGAACTCGATAACTATCTTAGTTAATTTCTAGGATCGAGAAAGTGCAAGTGGATTAGTTGAAGGGTTACGCCACCTTCAGATACCACTATAAAAAGACGTGTTATTTACTTTCAACAATTTACTTATCGTTCTCTTTATCCTGCTAAGTATTTAAACACATTATATCTTGCTGAGCACGTGCACTTATCACAGAAAAGTCTTCCGCTCTCTGATTATAAGTATCAGATATCTTCACACATATCTGAGAAACTATTTTATCGACACTATTCACCCCCCCTTCTAATCTTTTACTTTGTCGTTATCTGGACCAACAAGTGGTATCAGAGCAGGAGGTTCCTAAGCCTTCTGCACTGAACCTAGATCCCAAATAAGTGCCCGCTAACTTCCTTTCACCTACACTTGATTTGTTTGTTTAGTTTGATTGCTGCAGGATGTCTTTAAGTGACGCTCCAATTCTCAAGCCAGAGACTTATGAGAAATGGAAGAACAACATGATGCTCCACCTAGAAGCCATCAGTGACGAAATGATCGACGTGATAAAGAATGGCCCCTTAGTCATTCAACAACTCAAGCAGGTCATGGAGGTTTCTAATGGTAGAGACAGAGATCCCACTGATGAAGAACCAAGTGGTGGTTCCTCACAGACAGATGTGTCAACCAGTGGAAGTGTCACGCCCAAAATCAAAATACTTTCGCATGACCGTCTATCGTGAAATGGGCTCACGCCAAGACGAAGCCTCAATTTACTCACAAAAAAAAAAAAAACAGTTTGAAATAGTGGTAGAGCAGAAAAAGGAAATAAATCAGATACTATAATACCCGAATAGAACAATAATAATTGTCTCAAAAGGCGGACCACTCGTATAGAGTCAAAACAAACTACAGAGTCAACATCTAAACAAAAATGAAATCCTAAGAAATGACAGAACTCAAACTTCCAAGCAACCACGCTGAACTTGTCCAACACTAAAGATCATCTGAAAAAAATGTGTAAGGGTGAATCTCCTGGCACTTTTACCGGATCAAGCAGAGCTGTAAAATTACATATATATATATACACACAATATCAGTCACACAACCAAAATGGCATATAGAAAAGAGTTGGTGGTTGGATTACCCAAAATGGCATATAGAAAAGATGGTGTATGCTCAGCTTGCCAAATGGGGAAACAATCCAAAACATCTTTCAAGTCTAAAACTAGTCACTCCAGTGAAAGACCACTGCAAATGTTACGTATGGATCTTTTTGAATCCTCTGTAACTAGCTATGCAGGAGAGAAGTATGGTCTGGTTGTTGTTGATGATTACTCAAGATTCACTTGGGTTGTATTTCTCAAACAAAAATCTGATGCAAGGGTTGAAATACCAAAACTTGCTGAATAAGCTTGAAGTCATGAAAAATGACAAGGTATATGTAATCAGAACAGACCATGGTACTGAGTTTGTGAACCAGTACATAAAAGAGTTTTGTACCTGCAAAGGTATACAAAATCAACTATCTTCGGTAAGGACACCACAAAAAAATGGTGTTGCTGAAAGGAAGAATAGGAGCCTAAAAGAAGCAGCAAGAACAATGCTTGCTGACACTGAAATAAGTGAAATCTATTGGGTTGAAGCTGTTAACACAGCCTGCTACACTCAAAATAGATGTTTGATCAACAAACACCATGACAAAACTCCTTATGAACTTTTGATTGGTAGACCCCCTAGTATCAAACATCTAAGGGTGTTTGGTTGCAGATGTTTTATTCTTAACAATGGAAATGAATACTTGAGAACATTTCAACCAAAAGCAGATGTCTTGGTTATTCTCTGAATAGCAAAGCCTACGGAATCTACAACAAAAGAACGCAAAAGATTTAAGAATCTGTTCATGTAGTTTTCTATGAAGGGAACAAGAAAGTACCCTTGAATGAAGAACTCTTAGATAGGTTCAAAGAACTAATGATTAAAGATTCTGAAGAAGAATCCTCAAAAGGAAACAATTATGTCATTCACTTAGAGGATGACTCTGACGATGAAAAGCAACCATTGATTAGTAACAACCAGATGACTCTAAGACATGATGAAGAATTTCCTATGAGAATTCCAGAAATGGAACAGGTTACTGAGAATCTTCATCATAAAGAAGTTTCTGAGAATGAGATTGCTGAAAATCCAATCCCAGATATCTCTAACACTGAAAAAGTGTCAGATATCTATGGCATTTCTTGTATGCCAGATATCTCAAATATTGAACAAGTAGCTTGTCAAGATCATGATGATTCACATTTAGATCAAAATGATATTGATCCTACTAGTTCAAAACCCATTATAAAATGGATAAGAGTTTATCCTGCCAAGGATGTGATTGGTCCTTTAGACCAAGGGGTTAGAACTAGGAGAGCAATTGCTAGAAATGCAGGCTCTCTCTATGGATGTTTCATCTCAAACATTGAACCTAAGACTATAGAAGAAGCATTGAAGGATCGAGATTGGATCTCTGCAATGCAAGAAGAGTTCGATCAATTTGAGAGAAACAAAGTCTGGAAACTGGTTCCATTTGTTGATGGAATATCTTTAATTGGAACTAAGTGGGTTTTCAGGAACAAAATGAATGAGTCTGGTGAAATAACCAGAAACAAAACAAGGTTGGTTGCCAAGGAATTCACCCAGACTAAAGGACTAGATTTTGATGAGTCATATGCTCTAGTTGCAAGATTGGATGCAATTAGATTATTTCTAGCCTTTGCAGCTCATAATGACTTTAAAGTTTATCAAATGGATGTCAAGAGTGCATTCCTAAACGGTGAACTTGCTGAGGAAGTTTATGTTAAACAACCACCATACTTTGAAGTTTCCACATAAAGTAGAATGGTCAAGCAACTTAATCATGGAATATTCATTAGTCAAACAAAGTATGCAAAAGATATGCTCAACAAGTTTAATCTAAAGCCTTCTGAAAAGATTGCTAAGATACCTATGAGCATTGGAACCAAAATGACCTATACTAAATCTGATAAAAGTGTTGAAGAACACAAGTATAGGAAATTGATTGGGTCTCTACTGTACCTCACTGTAAGTAGACCTGATATTCAATATGCAGTTGGAGTGTGTGCTAGATTTCAGACAAATCCAATGCAATCACACTATACAACATTGCTATGAAAATATTAAGGTATGTAAAGGGTACTGTAGAAGTTGGATTGTGGTATCCAAAAGACTGTGGATTGAGTTTGGTTGGCTATTCTGATGCTGACTATGTGATGAGTCGGTTTTATACCGTCTCATCTGGTCTTTTTTACCGTCTTTTTGTTATCCTTAAGTATAGTTTTAGTAGATTTCCTAGAGTCTTTTTAGTTGTTTTGTTCTTTGTGTATTTTGCAGGTATTTGGCTAAACCGTGCTAATTGAAGGTAAAATGGTGTATTTTACATGCATCTACAAGATATGGAGTTCCAATGCTTCATATGGATGCTAGAAGTGGAGCGGGAAGCCCAAAATACCAAGAATCGAAGTTAAAAGGAGCAAAAAGGAGCAGAAAGGTCAAAACAATCATTTTGGAAGAATTGGCGACGCCAGTTATCAAACTGGCGTACGCCAGTAACTCTCTGCTTCGTCTGCAGACGAAACTAGCGATGCCAGTTTGGAAACTGGCGACGCCAGGTTTGATTACTGCCGACGCCAGTTTCTTCTTTTCGCCATTTTTCTGTGTTTTGTTTCCTAATTCGCCCAGACTTAGTTTTCCTCCTTTATATTAGTTAGAACGAGACACAATTACTGGGAATTTTTCATTCTATTGTGAAAAGAACACACTTTGCCCTAATTCTAAACCTAGTGGATAGAAAAAGCTCCACACATCCATACTTTTGACATTGAGACAATTTGGAGCTTGGTTTTGCTTAATTATCGAAGAATTCATATCGAATCCCTGATTACTGTGGTAAATCTCTATTGTTTTATCTTATTAAATTCATTCTTACTCTGTTTCTTGAATTGTTTAAGCTTGCATGCGATTATCATTCTGTTTGTATTAATCATGAGCAATATCTTGTATTATTTCATCCTTGCTTCGATTATGAGTAGCTAAACCACTTCGGACATGGTAGTTGAGTGATAGCTTTGCGTATTCACTTCTAGGGTTTGAAATCGTTCAAAGATCTTCGTAAAAACCCTTCAATTCAATACTCTCGTTCAAAGATTCTCTGAAACGTTTTGGTTAAGTATCGTGGATTGACGACCCACGATTACTCTAGTTCAAATATCTTCAAACTCGTTTGGTAAAGGTTGAATTGATAGTTTTCTGTACACCGTGGCGGTACAAAGATAAATGTATCCCTAGAGCGATTTGTCATAGCTTGATCGTAACTACCGTATTCTTCCTACCTCATTCATTCAAATCAATTACATTGCATTTTCTGTTTACCAGTTTTAAGAAGTACTCGAATTCAAACAAATCAACATTGTTTCGCAAGTGACTGTTTGTTTTCAATCGTTGCGATAGCCTAATTGATTACTTAGCGAACGACCTCGTGGTTAGCATTGTCTATTTACAACAACTGCTTTCTACTTGTTTTCTAAGTAGTAATTTGAGCATATCAAATTTGGCGCCACTGCCGGGGAATCAATTCCTATTGTAGCGGTTGATTGCGAATTTTTATTTGTTTGTTTTTCAGCCTGTTGTTTATTACACTAACGGAAACTAAGATTCTTCGAGGTTTTTGATTGTGTAGACTTCACTACAAGTCTATGCTGGGAAGGAGATCACAAGGAACACCTTTGCAAACTCTTGTGAACGAGATCGATAGACACATTCATCAGCTCAGGAGACAGAACTTAGCAGCAATCGAAATGGCAGGAAACGCAGAGATTAACCAACCAATTGCTGAGGTGCCTGATCAAAAAGGGGGAAATTTGTTAGGAATATCTGTTAGTATTTTGATCATTCATCACATGTTCTTATCTTTGCCAGAAAGGTGATTAAGTACTCTTGGTTTATTTGAACATTGTAAAAGAGGAAATCACTGAGTATGATTAGTCTAGTAAATCTTGTATTATGATTATAGGTCTTTGAGTGTAATTTTTATTTCCAAGAAGACCATGAAGATCAATCCTAGCAATGGAGCTTTTCTGAAGATTACAAGACCGGAGATTGCACAAGATTTATGAAGACACCAAGGTTTAGTCTCACTCGGAAAGACTATGTCCTTAATCCTTTCTTAAGTGCATTTAGTTACTTTTGAAACATGATTCTGGAACATATGAGTATGGAGCATGCAAGCCATCAGAAAGGCTAATGTATCCGTTGAAGACTACAGGACAAGAAATAGTACATGTGCATTAATTGCATCGGCAGAAAAGCCGCTAAAGCACAGTCCTCTCTGAGATATGAGACAAGGACTTCTGAGTACTCATTTCAAGATAAGTATAGACTGAATTTGAATTGTGTCTAACGGATAAAATCCCAACGACTCTCTAATTCATCTATAAATATCACACACTTAGATGCTGAGAAATACGACCGAAGAACGATCTAACTTGCAAACTTACAATCTAGCAAAGTATTCTCTCAAGCACTCTACTACCCTTTCTGAAAGCTTTCTGTTGCTTGAAGAATCACTAGTAGTTCTAAGTTGTCCTGAACCTTAACAAGAGATTGTTATTCGTGAAAGAGTTGAACTATCAGATAACCTTTCTGAAGCTCATTCTCCAAAACGGACATCAATTACTTGGGTCAGTAAAGAGCAGATTGCCATACACTGAACAAGTGTATTAAGTAGTCTTGTTCTATAAGTCTCTCTGGAAACATAACTGAAAAGTTACACAAGAAGCCTCTCTGACAAACCTTATAACCAACACCATCAAGGCGTGGAGTAGAGGAAGTACTTGATTTGGGAAATCAAGGAATAACTCCAAGGTTATCTGAGTAGAGGAAGTACTTAGCTCTAGGAGCTGGGGAATAACTCAGGGGGAACATTTGGTTGGGAACCAATTGTTTAAGAATCTTAGAATAGGATTTTTGTAAGGTGAACTCAATTATCTGTTCTAGTGAATTCTAGGTCTCAGAAAGACCGAAGTGGATTAGTTGGAGGATTACGCCACCTCCAGATACCACTATACTTGCTGTGTTATTTACCTTTCTGTATTTATCTTTCAGCAAAGCACACACGCATTTATTGTTTCGCACTTACCTATCTTAAAGTCTTCCGCTCTCGAATCTAAGTATCGAAACCCCTGTGTTTCGAGAAACCTGTTTATCGACAAAAGTTTTAAAAGACTATTCACCCCCCCCCTCTAGTCTTTTACTTTGCCGTTATCTGGACCAACAAGTGGTATCAGAGCAGGAGGTTCCCAAGCCTTCTGCACTGAACCTAGATCCCCAGATAGGTGAAGAAACTTTGTCCCTTTCTGAGGACTATATAATTTGTGTGTTAAGTGTGCAGGTATGTCTCTGAGCGATGCACCCGTTCTAAAGCCAGAAAACTACGAGAAATGGAAAAACAACATGATGCTCCATCTGGAGGCCATTAGTGATGAAATGATCTATGTCATCAATGAAGGGCCTATCAAAATCAGACAACTCAAACAAGTCACTGAGGTTTCTGATGGAAGAAAAGCCTCAGACAAGGAAGATGAAAGCGAGGATGCGACTGCTAGTGATAGTGGTCGTGTTGCTCGTGGAAGCATTATGTATGAAGACAAGCCAAGAGAGCTCTGGACATCTGAAGATGCCAAGAGACACAGATTGGATGGTCAAGCTCGTAATATCATCATCAGATCGACACCTGAGCACATACAGTGTAAACTGTGGGGTGCTAAAACGGCGAAAGTTGCCTGGCAATTGATTGAAGAAATGCGTGAATCGAGAAAAGAAAACAAGTTCGAAGTTCTTAAATTGAAGTTCCAAAACTTCAAGCAAGGTCCCACTGAAACTCTGGAAGAACTTAATTTCAGGTTTACTACTCTTATGAGTGATATGGCTGCACTTGGTGAAAGCAACAGATACTCCCAGCCAGAAAAGATTAAGACTATTGTCAGAAGTCTCAATCACAACTGGGAGCACACTAAATTCTTTTATTTCAACCAAGGAATGCCAAATATTACTCCAGTAGAGCTCTTCTCTCATCTTGCTACTGTAGATTATGAGACAACTCAGAGAGAACAAACAGCTGAGAAGTTGCAAAGTGTTGCTCTAGTCTCTCAAGGTACTTCTGAAAAGAAAGATACGAAAGACGCATCTGAAGAAAATGCTCTTGCAGTAAGACACATGAATAAATTTGTGAGTCAAGAGATTGAGAGAAGAAAAGCTAAAGAAAAGCTGAAAAAGCATCTTGGCCCAAACTATCATCAGTACAAGAACATTCAACTAAACAACTCTCTGAAGACCCCCATTCAGAAAGGTGTTAGTACTGAATCAGCAGAGATAGGAAATGATATCTACTTCTATTGTCAGAAGCCTGGTCACTTCAAGAGAGATTGCCCTACTTTAAACAAGCTCAAGACAGGTGACAAGAAGGACAGAAGAAATTACAAAAGAAATCAAAGGGCCTTACTGACTGAAGAAAGGAAGAAGATTCAAATCCAACTTGATGCTCTAGATATTGAGACAGATTCTGAAGATGGAGATTCAGATAACTCAAACCTACCATCACCAGAATTGTGTGGAATCACCCACGACGTAATCGACTTCGGCCTTAAGAAGAATGAAATGTGTGGAGTTGCTGAGATTGCTGGTCCAGACATCTCCAACATTGAAATGTGTCTTATGGCTGATGAGGTAACTAACATTTCACAATTTCTATACTATGAGAGTGATGATGGAATTGAGGATCTGGAATTAATTAGGAGTGAATTGGATCGTTATGAGAAAGAATTTCTGGAAGCACAATCCAAAACCAGAATTCTAGAGGAAAGCAAATAAACTCTTGAAAAAGAGGTTTCTGAGCTAACCAGGGTATCTGAGAACAAGAGTGCTGAAATAGCCCTTCTGAAAAGTCAGATATCTGAAAATGAAAATTTTCACAAACTAGCCTTGGATGAACTTAATAAGAAAATGATGAAGCTGCTTTCTGAGAATGAGGAACTCCGAAAGAAAGAGCTATCCTTCCAATCTTATGCAAGGCTAGTGACACTCTCACTGGGGTTCAATCATATCTGAGAGATCCCTCTGAGAAAGGTGGACTTGGACTTGATGAACAATCAAGTAATTCGTCTCCTCTGAAGAAGGGTGATGATAGGTTGACCTTTGTAAAAAGTCAACAGAATGATTCTTCAACCACCTATAGCATTGGTCAGAAAGCTAAGGTAGTTGACAAAGTAAAGGGAGTTTCAACCCAGCCTTTGAAAGAACAACAAGTTCACAAGAAGCATGTGGATAACGTCTCTAAAAAAAAACACAAACCTCATACATGCAATCATCCACAATGCAGTATTACTAGGAAGGGAAGAATTATGAATAGGCAAATTCTCTACTATACCAATTTATGAAAATAAAGATGGTGCAGACTAGTAAGGCTTCAAGACGCATTCAGAAGCCAAAGGTGTTCGAAATGGCATTGGCTATCGTATATTGGAAAAGTCCTTTACAACAATATAAGGAAGGACAAGAACAATGGTGCAAGGTGATATTACGAAGCAATAATGTAGTGGAAGAAATCTCAAACCACCGAAAAAGAATGCCAAAGCTAGAAGGAACTCCGAGAAGGCTAAGTTTGCTGAAAAGAAACCCCAGAAACCCAGGGTCCAGAAAGCACCAAAGGGAACACCTAGAAACACCCCAAGAAGGAAGATTGAGATCAAAATTACTGATTCTATTGTTTCTCCTTCTGATAAAGTTAGACAAAAACAAACTCCCAAGAAATTCACTAAAATGTGGATTCCTACTGGAAGAATGTTTAGTCTAAGTGGTTCTATCTCTGAGGCAAGAACCTAACTCCTGTTTCCTGTTTTGTGTAGAACGCCTCTTGGACTAAGGCTCAATGGCTATTTGATAGTGGATGCGGAAAGCACATGACAGGAGACAAAGCAAATCTGGTCAACTACAAAGCTTGCAACACTGGACCAGACATCAGATTTGCTGGAGGAGAATTAAATCCCTCTCTGGGATTTGGCAACGTCAAATTGGGATCTTTAACAATTACTGACGTATTACATGTTAAGTGTTTGAAATACAATCTATTTAGCTTGAGCTAGTTTGCAGACAAGGGATTACTGTGAAATTCAAAGCAAAGTTTTGCAAACTTATTGACAATGAGTCAAAGGTAGTCAAAACAGACAGTCTTGGTTGCTCGGCGGTAAGGTAGTCTTTATGTTGCCGATTGGGCATCTACCACAACTGAAGAATGTCTCATGGTGAGTCAATCTGGTCACACAGAAGAGCACTGGTTTGAACTTCCAAACTCTGAACAAACTTGCCAAGAAAGAGTTAGTGGTTGGCCTTCCCAAAACACCTTTCAGAAAGGATGATATCTGTTCTGCCTGTCACATGGGGAAACAATCCAAAATCTCTTTCAAGTCCAAAACCAGACACTTTAGTGTTAGACCACTGCAACTATTACACATGGATCTTTTGAATCATCCGAACTAGTTATGCAGGAAAGAAGTATGGTCTGGTTGTTGTAGATGACTTCTCAAGATTCACTTGGGTTGTCTTTCTGAAGCATAAATCTGATGCTAGGGTGGAGATACCAAACTTGCTAAATAAGCTTGAAGTCATGGAAAATGTCAAGGTATTCCAATCGGAACAAACCATGGTCTTGAATTTGTCAACCAAGACATCAAGGAGTTTTGTACCAAGCAAAGGTATACAACATCAACTTTCCTCAGAAGAACACCACAACAAAATGGTGTTGCAGAAAGGAAAAATAGAACCTTAAAGAAGCAAAGAAGGACAATGTCGGTGACAACGAAATAAGTGAAGTTTATTGGGTTGAAGTCGTAAACACAACATGCTACACTCAGAACAGATGTTTGATAAACAAACACCGTGACAAGACCCCTTATGAGCTCTTGGTTGGTAGACCCCCTAATATTAAACATCTGAAAATGTTTGGTTGTAGATGTTTTATTCTTAACAATGGAAAAGAGTATCTAAGAACATTTCAACCAAAGGCAGGTGAAGGAGTGTTTCTTGGTTATTCTATGAATAGCAAAGCTTATGAGTTTACAACAAAAGAACAAAGAAGATTGAAGAATCAGTTCATGTTGTATTCTATGAAGAAAGCAAGAAATCACCCCTTGATGATGAACTCTCAGAAAGGTTCAAGGAACTAATGTTAAAGGATTCTGAAGAAGAACCCTTAGAAAGGAAAAACATCATTATGGAAAGAGAGGATGACTCTGACGAAGAAAAGCATGAAATGCCTAGTAACAACCAGATGATTCTCGACATGATGAAGAATTTCTATGAGAGTTCCAGAAATGGAAACTGAAGATGTTCATCAGAGAGCTAATTCTGGAAATGACCTCTCTGACAGGCATGTCCCAGAAAGCCCTCACACTGAGCAAGTGTCAGACATTCAACGCCCTTCTGTGGTACAAAATGTAATGGATACTGAAGAAGTATCAAGTCATAATCATAGTGATTCACACTCATATCACATAGATGTTGACCCTACTAGCCCCAAACCCATGATGAGATGGATCAAGGATCATCCTGCAAAGGATGTGATTGGACCAATCAATCAAGGTGTTAGGACTAGGAGAGCAATAGCGGAAAATGCTAATTCTCTCTTTGGATGTTTCATCTCAAACATTGAACCAAAAACTATTGAAGAAGCATTAAGAGACCAATACTGGATCTTTGCAATGCAAGAAGAGTTGGATCAGTTTGAAAGAAACAAAGTCTGGAAACTAGTTCCATTTGTAGAAGGAATATCTGTGATTGGAACCAAGTGGGTTTTCAGAAACAAGATGAATGAATCTGGTGAAATAACCAGAAACAAAGCAAGGTTGGTTGCCAAGGGATTCACCCAGAATGAAGGTTTAGATTTTGATGAGTCATATGCACTAGTTGCCAGATTGGATGCGATAAGACTCTTTCTGGCCTTTGCAGCTCATAAAGACTTTAAAGTTTATCAGATGGATGTCAAAAGTACATTCTTGAATGGTGAACTTGCTGAGGAAGTCTATGTTGAACAACCACCTGGTTTTGAAGTTTCCTCAGAAAGTAGAATGGTCTATAAACTACAGAAAGCTCTATATGGACTGAAACAGGCTCCAAGAGCATGGTATGACACTTTGGGCAAATACCTTCTGGAAAGTGGTTTCAAGAAAGGTGAAGTTGATAAAACTTTATTTACCTTAAATCATGATGGGAAACTGCTCTTAGTTCAAGTATATGTTGATGACATTATATTTGGATCTAAGGACAAGCAACTTTGTGATGACTTTGCAAATCTCATGAAAAAAATAAGTTTGAGATGAGCATGATGGGAGAATTGAACTGTTTCCTAGGATTGCAAGTCAAGCAACTCAATGATGGAATATTCATTAGTCAGACAAAGTATGCAAAAGACATACTCACAAAGTTCAAGCTGAAGCCCTCTGAAAAGAATGCTAAGATACTGTTGGTCCAGATAACGGCAAAGTAAAAGACTAGGGTGGGGTGAATAGTCTTTTAAAACTTTTGTCGATAAAAACTATTTCTCAGATATCTGTGTAGATATCTAATACTTAGATTCAGAGCACGGAAGACTTAAGATAGATAAGTCGTAAAGCTTAAAGTGTGTGTGTGTGGTCTGAAATGTATGTACGTAAAAGTAAATAACACAAGAAGTATAGTGGTATCTGGAGGTGGCGTAATCCTCCAACTAATCCACTTCGGTCTTCCAAAGACCTAGAATTCACTAGAATAGATAATTGAGGTCACCTTACAAAAATCCTATTCTAAGATTCCTTAAACAAATGGTTCCCAACCAAATGTTCCCCCTGAGTTGTTCCCCGGCTTTCCACAGCCCAAGTACTTCCAGACTGTAAACCTTTTGAGCTGTTCCTTAGCTTCCCAAGCTAAGTACTTCCTTTGCTCAGTAACCTTGGAGTTATTCCTTAGTTTCCCAAATCAAGTACTTCCTCTACTCCGATAACCTTGGAGTTATTCCCGATATTCCAAACTAAGTACTTCTGCACTCTCCATGCCAAATGATGGTGTTGGTTTTGGTCGAGTTACGTCGATGAGCTTCTTTGTTAACTTTTCATTAATCGATAGCTCGTGAATCAAGTATACTTAATACACTTTTCAATGTATGGTATCTTGTTCTTTTATCGACCCAAGTCTTAGATAAATGTTCAAGAGAATGAATCTTTATACTTGATCTTATGATTCAACTCTTTCACAGATAGTCGTTTGTTTAGGATCATGACACTTAGAACTTTAGTACTACTTAAGATCAGGAGCTTTGGTCGCAACAGACAGCTTGAGAGTAAGTAGTTTGCTTGAGAGATTAAGATATGTGTTCAGTTTGTCTAAGGTGTTCAGTGTGTCTTCTCAAGCAGTCTAAGTGTTGATATTTATAGATGAATTTGAGTGCCGTTTGAATAGTATCCGTTAGGCTTAAATCAAATTCAAACTATTGATATCTGTGTATAGTATTGTAGCAGGTTTGTCTTCTTCTTCGGCTACCGTTGCTTTTGTTCGTACATCTCCGTAGTGCATTTAATGCATTGTACTATACTTTGTCTCAGAGTGCCAACGGAACTATGCTTTGTATCAGAGACAACCTTGATCAGATTTCTCTGATTCCTTGCACGTTCTTATCTTTATCTTCAGATACCACTTTTATTGAAACAACTTTGTTTGCAATATATATATATATATATTTCTTTTTCAGAAATGTGGTTAAAGCTCAAGGTATCTGAGAATAGATATCTGTGGACACTTTCCTTGTTTTCAGATAGACCTTTTATTTCTCAGATATCTCTTGTGACACAGTTTCTTTAAAACTATTCGTGTCTTCAAGATATCTGGCCAAGGTATCTATAAAACTGTTTCAGTAATCTTGTGCAGTCTTCAAATCTTCAATGACATTGAACTTGTTCTGCTTGGATGTCTTCTTCTTGGTCTTCTCTTCATAAAATAAAAATTACATTTTGAGACCTAACATCCTACACAAGATAAGCTAGACTATCATACTTAGTGGGTTTCCTCTTTTACAATGTTCAAGTGAACCAAGAGTACTAATCACCTTTCTGAGACTAAGATAAGTCATCATGTTGCTGATCAAAATCTAAACAGATATTTCTAACAAATTTCCTAACAAATTTTCCCCTTTTTGATCAGTCAACGATGACTATCTGACCTATTACAAATCTGGATGAGTGAACAATCCAACACTTAATCATTTCTTAAGATTTTTCAATTCATTCAATTAAGTGCAGAAAGTAAACATCAACCAAATCACAAGGTGTGATCTTTGCTGACAAGTTATCTTTTATAGAATACTATCTGAGAGTAAGTTCTTCAGATAAGTTACAAAGAAAGATTACAGATAACTTCAATACATAAAACAAGTTTAGCTCAGTCCGCAAAAATACAAAAAAAAAAAAAAATAGTAAATTAGGACAACAGGAGTAACCAAGCTCCAAGTACACATCCTAATAGACTAGTCTTCAAGTCTTCAACTCTTCAAGTCTTCTTGAAAGAGTTCTATGGATCATCAGCAATTTTCTATCTCCAAACCTTTTGATGTCATCGAATAATCATAGAGAAGTGTTCGACGAGCATCTCGGTGTCTCCGCAAATCCACGCCTCTTTGTAGGTTTTGGTAGGATTTTTCTTGACAAAATGTTTGACCCAAGATACTTTCCCCACTTCCGTGCATGCTCTATTCGATATCTCAAAGCTTGAAGTATTCAGAGATAATCCTCAGATATCGATGTCACCTTGTATTGATCTTGAGCTAGATAGAACGACTCATGGGTTCCACAAAGTCTTGCTCTTGTGCTCGTTCTGTGATATTCGCAATCGCACATCATCCGCTTTCCATATGGACATACATCGAGAGGTCCTTTCTCATGGCTTCAGTTCTCTTGACAACTTCAAAATCCAACCGTGCTTTAATGTGATTGGTGTTGATCAAGGTTGGCTTATCTTTTCTCCATGCCATAAGTTGTTTATGGATTGGTTCGAAATCTTGAATTTACCATAGATGCTTAAGTTCCGAATCCAATAGCCATTTTTCCGATTGATGCGCTCAGAGAGGAATCATTGTCATTCTTCACATACTCTATTTGGCTTCTTCCGCCCGAGTGGAAGTTGACTTTGTCTTTGCTCATCTCTCTGTTCCTTCTCTGTCTTGAATTCTCTTTGGGGTTGTTGCTTGAAGAACCACCTGGATAGACTTGGTATTTCGGAGGGTGTTTTAGTTGCTAGGGCTTTGCTATGGGCTCGATTAGGCTTACAATTTTCCTTTTTCCGTGAAGAGGAGCTTCATCTTTATCAGCTTCTCATCATCATCAAGATTAAATCTTGTGAGAGTTTTACCTTCTTCATTGCCGGGGACTTGATTTGGCCTTCTTCTTTTCTTCGTAAGATTCATTAATCCCTTTTAACTGTCTTCTCCTTGAGGTTTACGCATGGCCCTTGTTATCATTGTAGTTCCTTCAAGAAGTTTCGAAGCGGCTACTATTTGCAATGACTTGGCTTGAGGAGGGTTCATTGATTCGAGTGGTGGCTGGAAGTTTTCATGTTTCTTCTTCTTCCGAGCCGCACTCCCATTTCTTCTTGTTTTCTTCTCCTTCTTCCCATTCCCCGACTTTGAGGTCCAGATTTGTACACTCTTCCCCTTAGTCATTGTTGGTCGATCTACCGTAAAGAGTAGAGAGAGTCAAAATGCCCTTGTAAATAATTGTAGGTGGACCAACTTCAAGTTCGGCTTTGAGCTCTGATTTTGCTTGATAAGTCCATTGTCCTTATCGGTGAGCTCCGCCAATGGGCCTAGGATGGCATCTCGCTTCAGAATGTAACTTGCCTCTTGGAAAGATTTTTCAGCTAAAGACGCATCATCGTCCTTATCATTCCAGATCTTTACGAGCAATGACTATGCTAGTTGTTCTCGAGTAATGAGCTCATGAACTTTTTCATTTCGTAGGGATGGAGGCAATTACTTCTTGTTTTGTGAAGACAACTCTTTTCGGATGAGCCAAGATTTGGTATCTCTTCATTTATTCATGGGAGTGGACATTTGGCGGTTTCTTTGAAAGTTTGAGAGCAATCGGTTTCCTTTAAAGTGTGAAACCGCTAGATGTTCATTGCGGTGCTTTCTGCGAAGTCTTGTCTTCATCATCCGAGTAATCGACCCGGTGATCTTCATCCTCTTGGACATTCTCATCGATTGTGTCGAGTCCAAAGAACCATCTCGAGATTGGTTTCTTCCGTTTTTGGGAGGATGGTACTTCTTTTGAAGATGATGCAGCTTTAGCATCATGCTTAATTTGAATACTTCTTCAAGATGTCGAGTTCTTTGGTGATGGCATTCTGACATCTGTAGCTCTTTAACCTTAGAGTAAGCAATCATCTCTGCGATATTGATCTTGGTTAGTCAAGCTTGTCTCGGATTTAGCTATCTGGTCTTCGATTGAAGATGGAGTTGTTCTTCTTCCAGCGTTGTATGCGAGTTGAAGCGATTCTGGATTGAGTATTCAACAATTTACGGCGTCCTCGAATCCTCAACTACTTGTTCAAGAATAACCTTTTGTTGGGAAGATGGATGAGTTGACTTTTGAGGAGATGGAGATGGAGATTTCTGTGCTTTCCTCTCAGTTTGCTTTTCAGCAATTGAGGCATGATTTCTTTGTGAAAGTCCTCCGGTCCCTGGTGCAGGGGCATCATCATCATCCTTTTTGTCTGTGTCATCCTTTTGGTGATGGTGAGTGGGAGGTTCATCAAGTCGTTTTCGTTTATCTCTTCCTCTTCATCATCTTGCATACAAGATCAGATTGATCACTTGAGAATAGTGATCTTCGCCCATTAACCTCTTCTTGTTCGGAAGGTATAAATTGCGAGTGCAGTGAATCGGCTTGAATGCCATCTATAATCTTGTCGACCATACCATTTGTTCAAAGGCTTGTATCAATATGCATATTCTACAGAAATCTGAGAAATCCTTAAGCGTGTACTGTTAATCGTTAGGAACATTGCATTGATATCGTCTCCAAGTCGGAGCTCGTGTAAATGCGGTTGGTTGATCGTGATTCTCAATATTTCAGAGAGATCAGAGCACCTTAACCTTTGCCATATCATGAAGCAATGAATATGCTTTGGCGAGGTTTGAGCTTTGAAGAGGAAGTAAGAAGTAGGTCCCTTTTCTCATCATTGGGAGCCTGCTTTGCACTTGTTTGAGCCTGAAAGAAAGAGTTTTGAATGAGCTTCAAAACTTTTGTAGATATGTGAGTAGAAGTGTAGTTTAGTTTCTGAGTTACCTGAGTAAGTACTTCAGGCTCAGAGACTTGTGCTACTGAGACAATTGGTGTCTCAGATATCTTGTTGTGAGGTGGAGACTTGGAAGTCTGGTCCTCATCAACCTTTCTTTCTTGAACACGAATTAAGATTAATGATACTTAGGAAATTATTTGAAAGAATTTGTGCAAAAATGCTTTAATGAGTTCTGAGTTTTGGACTTACTTCCTTAATAGGAAGCTCAGAGTCATTTTTCTCAGAAACTTTCTCAGTTTCTGGTATTCTTTCATGTGATGTTGCCTTGTGAGCTTCATCAATTTCCATTGATGCAGGATGTGTAACTTTTTCCTTTGCATTTCTATACGAATGAGCACGTAAGTAGAAAGTATTGAATATTTTAGAAGAAGTTTAAGATAACCCATGATGAAGAATACTTATCCGATTTTCATGTACCTTCATGCTAGAAGGCTCAATGATGTGTTCTTGAAACCTTGCGATCTCTGGGTTCGTCTCGCATTTACCTTTATCTTCCTCTTTCTCGGTTGGCCTGTAGAAACATTTACTTTAAATGATTAAGCACATAGACAAATAGTGAAAAGTGTTATCTTAGAATCAATTATCACCGTAATGCATTCGAGATTTAAGAGGCGAGGTCAGGGTAACCTCCTTCTCGGGTTCGAGGCAAGCTTTCCGACTTCCTCTTGTTTACGTGTTTCTAACTCATTTGTAAAAGAATTTTATATAAGTAACAAGATATACAAGCATAAAATTTTTCACAAGGTAGGAGTTAAACCATTCACTACCGAGCATTGTCGGTGATTGGTCTCTGGAACTTGTGACCCTTTTATATTTTGGTCTTCTTGTTCCGATCTGACTTCTTTGTTTGAAGTTTTAGGTACTTCACACCTTTCTGAAGTGTGCAACTCGGTTGCCTCCTGATTGATCATCTTGAGTGGATGTCTCGGTTTGATCCCTCTTGTCGAGTTAGAACTGCTCTTTTGCGAGATTTTCTTGAGTGTAGTAATCTTTGGTAATTGAAATGAGTTCATTTACCATTTCATCAACCACTTGTGGCTGTTGTGGTTGTTGAGTTTGTGGTTGTTGTGTGGTTATGCGGAAGCGAGGATCGGTCCAATGAGAGTGTTCTTCGATTTTTAGATGTGGCATTTCCATCACATGCGCAAAGACTACTAAATTACCACTCATCGGGCTTTTAAAGTTGTGCGTGAAAGCGGTCACGATGATGTGTTTACACCAACAACCTTTGCTATAGGTGCTTGTTGACAAGCCGAGGTGTAGGTTCTTCTTGAAACCTTATCACGATTCTTGTTATAGTAACCTTAGCCTCTTTGTTCTTTCTAGGACTTGAGAGATGACTAGTTCATCATCTTCATCGTCGAGCTCTCATCGCATTGGGAGGCGATTGGTCCATTACTCCTGCGATTTCTGCAGGATGGGGCTTGGTGCTTTTCACTGTTTTGGCGGCATTAATAAGTTCATCGACAAGGCATTACGCATTAGTCGCAACATTTACGAGCACTTTCTCTTCTTGAGTCTACTTGTTCGATGATTGATGACTCTTTTGAGAATTGATGAGTTGATCGCCTTTATCGGTTCATCGGCAAGGCTGTAGATATCTCGAGAATGACAACCTCTTTGGGTGTGTCTTCGATTTGCCGACAAACTTCTTTCTTGAAGTTACAGGCTTCTTGGTCACAACCTTTTCTTGAGATACCTTTTCGGACTCGCTTCTTAGAACCTTTGAGACCCGGTAACCTTTTCATCAAGTTTGTATACTCATATTTGTAGAGTAGGTTCTTGTTGGCTATTTAACCGTCTCTCTGAGCTCGATGCCAAGCTTCTCCGGCCAAGTAGCATATCTTGACCATAGCCTAGGCCTTTGACTCAGCTAGTCCTTTGGCGATCTTAGGCTCAAGCCTGAATCTTCTTCACAAACTTCATGGCGTACTTTCCCCGATTAAAAGGGTTTCCAACCTTTTGTCTTGTTGATTCAGCAAGAACATCATGATCCATCGTTCTTGGCTTATTGACCTGCTTGTAGACCAGCAAAGCATCTGTGAAGAATGCAAGCGATACATCCCATGAACCATCGATGTCCGGTTCGGATGTCGCAAGCTTGAACTCGGTGGGTGTCGATTTTCAAGATCACACACGTCAACTGTCTAATTGTTTAACACCTTGAGGAGATCATCATCCTGGTGTTTATTTCAAAATCCTTTCCAAGATTTTGAAACTCAAACAACTTCTGAAGTTGTTAAGTCCGAAAGATTTCCTTCTCGATCGAGGTTTTGATAGACACTATTGCAGTGCCTTCAGAAACACATGAAATTATCCTGGAGTTGTTGTGGAATTCCAACACATCGAGTGATGAAATTCCACTTGGGCGAGCAGATAGAAAACCCTTGATTTTTGCCTTTTCAAGCATGTCAAGAATCAGCTTTCTGTCGGCTTGGTTCTCTATTGCAGCCGTGAGGTATTCCTCAACCATGGCACCACCCCAAATCATTCTGTGATTTGAAGTCCAATGGTCGAGTTAAAATCTCCTACGATCGTTTGTTCACAATAACCAATTACGGTGCTTGCTTTTATTGATACCGGTGGAGGATTGAGATTTCTGTGTGGAAGAATTCTTTGGGGCCATCTCTTTATATAGTGTAGGGAATTGGGATTGGTGTTTGAAAGAGATTTGATTCAGTAATTCTTTGCAGAAAAACTTAATCTTGATTTGCAGAGATTGTAGAAGGTTTGCAGAGAATCAAGAGAAGGTTTTGCTATTTTTGTGTAAATCGGAATTTTGGATTAGGCGAAAGTGATTTCTTTTGCCAAAATCCTATATATATAGAATAGAATCTCAACAGACAAATACATACAAATTGATTTTGTGTGTACGTATCTGTGTTTTGCAAGCAGGCGTGAGCAAAAGCTAGTTCGGCATTAAATGCAAAGTGGGCTTTGTCAGAATTTTTCTGATCCACTATTTTTGTGAATTAATTTCCACCGTATAGATCAAACGCTTAATTTCATCAAGGGTCACCATTGCTTCTTGACAATGATCACAATCAAGAAGTGTAATTGTGCCCATTTAATGAATTTTGGCTATTAGCTATCTCGAATCACGTTTTGTATGACCAAGAACACTGTTTCTACGAATCATCTTATACTTAGGACTTTTCCAAGTTTTTCATCAAGATAGAAATAATGCGAATTTCAATTGAGTAGTTGACTGCAGATAGTTGTACTATTCTCCTTTGTGTTCCCCGTTTATAGAGTGATTCAGATATCTGAGTTCCCGTCTCAGAGATCTTAAGCATCTTTTGCTCTTTAGCCCTTTTGATTTCTAGATACCGTTCGATTTCTCTTTTCTCTTCTCGGATGCCCGTTCATTCTGAACTTTTCGGTTCATTGGTAGTTCCATTAGTCCAAGACTATGTCTTAAGTCTAAGAATCTACTTTCTTGTAGTGGCTTAGTGAAGATATCGCAAGTTGGTCTTGATGCAATCTTGAGTATCTCTATATTGCCTTTTCAACATGGTCTCGATGAAGTGATGTCTAACATCAATATGCTTTGTTACGCCATGAAATTTAGGATTGGCGTAATGTAATAGCACTTGTGTTGTCACGATGAAATGGGAGTTTTCTCTTCGAGTCCATAGTCTTTAAGTTGTTGTTGTATCCACGAATTTGTGTTGCACAACAAGCAGCAATATATTCAGCCTCTGTGGTAGAAGTTGCAATTGAGTTTTGCTTCTTGCTAAACCACGAGATAAGTCTAGTACCCGGCCAAGTTCACGAGGTGCTTTTCCTATCAGCGATGATCCAAGCATAATCGATGTCTGAGTACAGCTAAACTCAATCCGCTTTCTTTAGGATACCACAATCCTACATCTGTACCTTTTACATACCTTAATATTTTCATAGAAATGTTGTAGTGTGTTTGCATCGGTTTATGAAATCTAGCACACACTCAATGGCGTATTGAATATCGAGTCTACTTGCAGTTGAGGTAAAGTAGTGAACCTATCAATTTCCTATATTTATGTTCTTCAACACTCTTATCGATTCAAGATAGGTCATTTTGGTTCCAATGCTCATAGGTATCTTAGCATTCTTTTGAAGGCTTAAGATTGAATTTTGTGAGCATATCTTTTGCATACTTTGTTTTACTAATGAATATTCCATCATTGAGTTGCTTGACTTGCAATCCTAGAAAATAATTCATTTCTCCCATCATGCTCATCTCAAATTTACTTTTCATGAGATTTGCAAAGTCATTACAAAGTTGCTTGTCCTTAGATCCAAATATGATGTCATCAACATATACTTGAACTAAGAGTAGTTTCCTTCATGATTTAAGGTAAATAAAGTTTTATCAACTTCACCTTTCTTGAAACCACTTTCGGAAGGTATTTGGCCAAAGTGTCATACCATGCTCTTGGAGCTGTTTGATCCATATAGAGCTCTCGTGGTTTATAGACCATTCTACTTTCTGAGGAAACTTCAAAGCCAGGTGGTTGCTCAACATAAACTTCTTCTGCAAGTTCACCGTTCAAGAATGCACTTTTGACATCCATCTGATAAACTTTAAAATCTTTATGATCTGCAAAGTCTAGAAAGAGTCTTATTGCATCCAATCAATGGCGGGTGTGCATATGACTCATCAAAATCTAAGCCTTGATGCAGGTAAATCCCTTGGCAACCAATCTTGCTTTGTTTCTGTTTATTTCACCAGATTCATTCATTTTATTTTTGAAAACCCATTTAGTTCCAATTACAGATATTCCTTCCACAAATGGAACTAGTTTCCAGACTTTGTTTCTCTCAAATTGATCCAACTCTTCTTGCATTGCAGAGATCCAGTCTTGGTCTCCTAATGCTTCTTCTATATTTTTAGGTTCAATATTTGAGATGAAACATCCAAAGAGAGAATTAGCATTTTCAGCTATTGCTCTCCTAGTCCGAACACCTTGATTAATTGGTCCAATCACATCTTTTGCAGGATGATCCTTGATCTATCTCATCATAGGTTTAGTGCTAGTAGGATCAATATCCAAATGATTTGAATGTGAATCACTGGGATTTTGATTTGATACTTTTTCAGTATCTAAGACATTTTGCTCCTCAGAAGGGCAATTAATATCTGACACTTGTTCAGTGTTTGAACTATCTGGAACATGTCTTTCAGAGAGATTATTTCCAGAGATAGCTTCATGATGAATATCTTCAGTTTCCATTTCTAGAAGTTTCATAGGAAATTCTTCATCATGTTTGTGAGTCTTCTGGTTGTTACTAGGCATATCAAGCTTTTCTACGTCAGCGTCATCCTCACTTTCCATAATGATGTTTCTCCATTCTGAGGATTATTCTTCAGAATCCCTCAACATTAGTTCTTTGAACCTTTCTGAGAGTTCATCATTAGGAGGTGTTTTCTTACTTCCTTCATAGAATACAACATGAACTGATTCTTCAATTTTCTTTGTTCTTTTGTTGTAAATTCTGTAGGCTTTGCTATTCGTGGAATAACCAAGAAATACACCTTCATCTACCTTTGGTTGAAATGTTCTCAGATAATCTTTTCCACTGTTTAGAACAAAACATCTACAACCAAATACTCTCAGATGTTTGATATTAGGGGGTCTACCAACCAAGATTTCATAAGGGGTCTTGTCATGGTGTTTGTTTATCAAACATACATTACGAGTGTAGGGTTTACTTCTTCAACCCAATAAACTTCACTTATTTCGGTCATTAGCATCGTCCTTGCAGCTTCTTTAAGGGTTCTGTTTTATCCTTTCTGCAACACCATTTTGTTGAGGTGTTCTTATAGAGGAAAGTTGGTGTTGTATACCTTTGCAGGTACAAAACTCCTTTATGTACTGGTTGACAAACTGAGTACCATGGTCTGTTCTGATTGCAGATACCTTGTTATTTTTCATGACTTCAAGCTTTTTCAGCAAGTTTGGTATCTCCACCCTGGCATCAGATTTGTGTTTCAGAAAGACAACCCAAGTGAATCTTGAGAAGTCATCTACAACAACCAGACCATATTTCTTTCCTGCATAACTAGTTACAGATGATTCAAAAAGATCCATATGTAGTAGTTGTAGTGGTCTAACACTAGAGTGTCTAGTTTTGGACTTGAAAGAGATCTTAGATTGTTTCCCCATCTGACAGGCAGAACATATACCATCCTTTCTGAAAGATGTTTTGGGAAGGCCAACAACTAACTCTTTCTTGGCAAGTTTGTTCAGAGTTTTGAAGTTCAAGTGACTCATTCTTTTGTGCCATAACCAGTGCTCTTCTGTATGACCAGATTGACTCACCATGGGACATTTTTCAGTTGTGGCAAATGCCCAATCGGCAACATAAAGACTGCCTTTCCGTCGAGCAACCAAGATTGTCTACTTTGACTCATTGTCAATTAGTTTGCATTATTTTTCTTTGAATTTCTGATAAAACCTTTATAAATGGCTCATGCTAAATAGATTATATTTCAAATCCTTAACATGTAATACGTCGTGATTGTTAATGTTCCCAATTTAGCGTTGCAAATCGAGAGAGGGATTTAATTCTCCTCCAAAGAAATCGATATCCGATCACGTGTTGCAAGCTTTAATCGACGATTTGCTTTGTCTCTGTCATGTGCTTTCGCATCCACTATCAAATAGCCATTGTGCTTTAGTCCAAGAAGCATTCGCACACAACATGGAGCAGAGATTAGGTTCTCAATTCTGATTGGAACCATCAGGACTAAACAATCTTCCAGTAGGAATCCATTCTTGAATGAATTTCCTTGGAACATTCTTTTGTCTGATAGGAACATAAGGAGGAATTCTAATTGAATGATTGTCATTATTAAGAATTATTTTCTTCCTTGGTGTGTTCCTAGGTGTTCCATTTGGTGCTTTCAGATACCTGTCAGTTTACGAGTTTGCTTTTCAAAGAAACTTAGCTTTCCTTGATTTCTTCTAGCCCGGCATTGATTTTCATTGGCTTGATTCAACTTCCACTTCGATAATTGCTTTGAGCAATTCTAGCCTTTATATCGTTCTTGCTCTGTTTGTATTCATGAGCAAGTTGTTTCGATGCCTTTATAGCAATACCGTTTGAGCACTTGAAGCTATCTCGAGATCTTTTCTCGTGCTTTTGCTAGTCTCTGGTTGGTCCAATTTCTTTCCGAAAAAGTGACATGGGAGAATTTGCTACCGCAATTCTACCCTTTTGAGAGACATAGCTGTGGTGTTTACACTTTCGGTTGTGTTTCTTTTCGAGACGTGCTCAACAGCTTTGTTTTGACTACTTGTTTTTCCCACAAAGGTTTAGTCGCAATCGCCTTTCCTTTGTCAACAATCTTCGTCTTGACCGATACTATAGATTGCATGGGAACCATCTTCGAGTACTTACAAATGTTCTTCTCCTTACTCTTATTCGAGTGATAGAACAATGCATTCGTATATTCAGCCCAAGTCCTTTCTTTTCTGAAGGATCTCTTAAGTAAGATTGTACTTCAGTAAGAGTGTCACTAGCTTTGGCATAAGATTGAAAAGATAATTCTTTCTTTTCGAGTTCCTTGTTCCCAGAAAGAAGATCTTCATATTTCTTTCGTAATTCAGCCATTGCTTCTTTATGTGACTTTTCAGTCTCAGATATCTGAGCTTTGAGAAATGCATTTTCAGCATCCTTTTTCTCAGATATCTTAACTAATTGAGAATTTTCCTTTGCAAGAGAATTCTTTTCTTCAAGATTTTCATTTAGCTCGGATCATTAGAAATTCTCTTTCATAGATGTCAAGTTCTTTCCTGAGATTTTCTAGATCTTTTATTTCTTCATAATCACTTTCATAAGTATAACAAGAAGTATGTGTTACCTCATTAGCCATAAGACAGATTTCTATGTTGGAGATGTCTGGACCGTCAATTTCAGCAACTCCACACATTTCATTCTTCTTGAGGCCGATGTCGATTATATCATGAGTAACTCCATATAATTCTGGTGGTGGTAAGGTTGAGTCATCTGAATTGTCGTCTTCAGAATCTGTCTCAACGTCTAGAGCATCCAGTTGAGTTTGGATTTTCTTTCTTTCTTCAGTTAATAAAGCTTTCTGGCTTCTTCTGAAGATTCTTCTATCTTTCTTGTCACCTGTCCTTAGTTTGTTGAAGGCAGGACAATCCTTCTTGAAGTGGCCAGGTTTCTGACAATAGAAACATATATCGTTTCCAATTTCTGCTTCCTCAGTACATGATGCTTTCTGAGCTGGCTTGTTCAGCGAGCTTTGCATATTTTTGTACTGGTGATAGTTTGAGCCTAGATGCTTTTTCAGCTTCTCTTTGGCTTTTCTTCTCTCAATTTCTCGACTGACATATTTGCTCATTTGCTGGCAAAGAAGAGCATCCTCAGTCCCTTCTTGCTTTTCTTCTTTTCAGAAGTTCCTTGAGCAACTGGAGCAATATTCTGCAACTTTTCAGTTGTTTGTTCTCTTTGTGTTGTCTCATAATCAACCGTAGCAAGATGTGAGAAGAGTTCCACTGGAGTGATATTTGGCATTCCTTGGTTAAAATAAAAGAATTTAGTATGCTCCCAGTTGTGGTTAAGACTTCTGACAATAGTCTTAATCTTTTCTGACTGGGAGTATCTGTTGCTTTCCCCAAGTGCTGCCATATCACTCATGAGAGTGGTAAATCTGAAATCAAGTTCTTCCAGAGTTTCTGTTGAGAAATTTGTTAGGAGATTTGTTAGATATTTTGTTAGAAATATCTGTTTAGATTTTGATCAGCAACATGATGACTTATCTTAGTCTCAGAAAGGTGATTAGTACTCTTGGTTCACTTGAACATTGTAAAAGAGGAAACCCACTAAGTATGATAGTCTAGCTAATCTTGTATAGGATGTTAGGTCTCAAAATGTAATTTTTATTTTATGAAGAGAAGACCAAGAAGAAGACATCCAAGCAGAACAAGCTCAACGACATTGAAGACTTGAAGAAACTGCACAAGATTATCAAAGCTTTTCGAGATACCTTAGCCAGATATCTTGAAGACACGAATAGTTTTTTAACAAACTGTGTCACAAGAGATATCTGAGAAATAAAAGGCCTATCTGAAAACAAGGAAAGTGTCCACATATATCTATTCTCAGATACCTTGAGCTTCAACCACATTTCTGAAAAAGAAATATATATATTGCAAACAAAGTTGTTTCAATAAAAGTGGTATCTGAAGATTGAAGATAAGGACGTGCAAAGAATCAGATAATACTAGTTTCTGATACAAAGCATAGTTCCGTTGACACTACAGGACAAAAAGTATAGTACAATGCATTTAATGCACGGACAGAGATGTCTGAACAAAAGCAACGGCAGCTTCTGAAGAAGAAGACAAAACCTGCTACACTACTATACACAGATATCTATAGTTTGAATTTGAGCCTAACGGATACTATTGAAACGGCACTCAAATTCATCTATAAATATCAACACTTAGACTGCTTGAGAAAACACGACGCTGAAACACAGAACTTACTGAACATCTTACTCTCAAAGCAAATTACTTATCCTCAAAGCTTTCTGTTGCGACCAAAGCTTTTGATCTTGAGTAACACTAAAGTTCTAATCCTGATCCTAAACAAGCATAGCTATCTGTGAAAGAGGTGAAACGAAAGATCAAGTATCTGAGATTCATTCTCTTGAACACTTATCTAAGACTTGGGTCAGTAAAAAGAACAAGATACCATACATTGAAAAGTGTATTAAGTATACTTGATTCACAGAGCTATCTGAATAACTGAATAAGTTATTAAAGAAGCTCATCTGACAACTCAAACCGAAACCAACACCATAATCGTGGAGCATGTGAAGTACTTAGTTTGAAAAATCAGGGAATAACTCCAAGGTTACCGGAGTATAGGAAGTACTTGATTTGGGAAACTAGGGAATAACTCCAAGGTTATTGAGTATAGGAAGTACTTAGTTTGGGAAGCTAGGGAATAACTCAAAAAGGTTTCTGAGTACAGGAAGTACTTGGTTGTGAAAGCCGGGGAACAACTCAGGGGGAACATTTGGTTGGGAACCATTTGTTTAAAGGAATCTTAGAATAGGATTTTTGTAAGGAGAACTCAATTATCTATTCTAGTGAATTCTAGGTCTCTAGAAGACCGAAGTGGATTAGTTGGAGGATTACGCCACCTCCAGATACCACTATACTTGCTGTGTTATTTACCTTTCTGTATTTACATTTCAGCAACACACACACACACACACACACACACTTTTTAAGCTTCGCACTTATCTATCTTAAGTCTTCCGCGCTCTGATTCTAAGTATCAGATATCTACTCAGATATCTGAGAAATAGTTTTTATCGACAAAAGTTTTAAAAGACTATTCACCCCCCCCCCTCTAGTCTTTTACTTTGCCGTTATCTGCACCAACAAGTGGTATCAGAGCAGGAGGTTCACCAGCCATCTGCACTGAACCTAGATCCCCAGATAGGTGAAGGAACTTTGTCCATTTTCGAGGACTATTTAATTTGTGTGTTAAGTGTGCAGGAATGTCTCTGAGTGATGCACCCGTTCTCAAACCAGAGAATTACGAGAAATGGAAAAATAACATGATGCTCCACCTTGAAGCCATAAGTGACGAAATGATCGAAGTGATAAAGAATGGCCCAATAGTCATTCAACAACTCAAACAAGTCATGGAGGTTTCTAATGGTAGAGACAGAGATCAAAGCGAAGGATCTTGACAAACCGATGCGTCAACAAGTGGGAGATCTACCAGTCAAGTTATTTACGAACCAAAGCCCAGAGAACTCTGGACATTGGAAGATGCCAAGAGAAATCGTCTGGATGGTCAAGCTCGTAATATCATCATCAGATCGACACCTGAGCACATACAGTGTAAACTGTGGGGTGCTAAAACGGCGAAAGTTGCCTGGCAACTGATTGAAGAAATCTGTGCCGGAACTGAGAAAACCAAAGAAAACAAGTTCGAAGTTCTCAAGTTGAAATTTCAAAATTTCAAACAAGGACCCACTGAAACTATGGAAGAACTTGATTTCAGATTTACCACTCTCATGAGTGATATGGCAGCTCTTGGGGAAAGCAACAGATACTCCCAGTCAGAAAAGATTAAGACTATTGTTAGAAGTCTTAGCCACAACTGGGAGCATACCAAATTCTTTTATTTTAACCAAGGAATGCCAAATATCAGTCCAGTGGAACTTTTCTCTCATCTTGCTATGTTGATTATGAGACAACTCAAAGAGAACAAACAACTGAAAAGTTGCAGAACGTTGCTCTAGTCACTCAAGGAACTTCTGAAAAAGAAGAAAAGCAAGGAAGAGACTGACGATGCTCTTGCTGCAAAGCAAATGAGCAAATATATCAGTCGAGAAATTGAGAGAAGGAAAGCCAAAGAGAAGCTGAAAAAGTATCTAGGCTTAAACTATCACCAGTACAAAAATATGCAAAGCTCGCTGAACAAGCCAGCCCAGAAAGCATCATGTACTGAGGAAGCTGAAATTGGAAACGATATATGTTTCTATTGTCAGAAACCTGGCCACTTCAAGAAGGATTGTCCTTCAGAAGAAGCCAGAAAGCTTTATTAACTGAAGAAAGAAAGAAAATCCAAACTCAACTGGATGCTCTAGATATTGAGACAGACTCTGAAGATGATTCAGATGACTCAACTTTACCATCACCAGAATTATGTGGAGTTACTCACGATGTAATTGACTTCGGCCTCAAGAAAAATGAAATGTGTGGAGTTGCTGAGATTGACGATCCAGACATCTCTAACATTGAAAACTGTCTTATGGCTGATGAGGTAACACATACTACTTGTTATACTTATGAAAGTGATGAAGAAGAGATAAAAGATCTAGAAAATCTTAGGAAAGAACTTGACATCTATGAAAGAGAATTTCTAATGATCCGAGCTAGAGCCAAAAATCTTGAAGAAGAAAAGAATTCTCTTGCAAAGGAAAATTCTCAATTAGTTAAGGTATCTGAGAAAAAGGATGCTGAAAATGCATTTCTCAAAGCTCAGATATCTGAGACTGAAAAGTCACATAAAGAAGCAATGGCTGAATTGCGAAAGAAATATGAAGATCTTCTTTCTGAGAACAAGGAACTCAAGAAGAAAGAATTATCTTTTCAATCTTATGCCAAAGCTAGTGACACTCTTACTGAAGTACAATCTTACTTAAGAGATCCTTCAGAAAAGAAAGGACTTGGGCTGAATACACAGACAGATTGTTCTATCACTCTGAATAAGAGTAAGGAAAGAAGAACATTTGTAAGTACTCAGCAAGATGGTTCCCATGCAATCTATAGTATCGATGAAAAGACGAAGATTGTTGACAAAGGAAAGGCAGTTGTGACTAAACCTTTGTGCGAAAAACAAGTCAAAAACAAAACTGTTGGGCACGTCTCTGAAAAGAAACACAACACTGAAAAGTGTAAACACCCACAGTGCTATGTCTCTCAAAAGGGTAGAATTGCAGGAGCTGGCAAATTCTCCCATGTCACTTTTTCTGGAAAGAAATTGGACCAACCAGAGACTAGCAAAGCTGCTGAGAAAAAATCTCAGATAGCTCCAAGTGCTCGAAATGGTATTGGCTATAAAGGCATCGGGAAACGACTTGCTCATGAATACAAACAGGAGCAAGAACGATGGCTGAAAGCTAGAATTGCTCAAAGCAATTATCAGAAGTGGAAGTTGAATCAAGCCACTGAAAATCTGAATGCCAGGGCTAGAAGAAATCTGGCAAGGAAAGCTAAGTTTGCTGAAAAGCAAACTCAGAAACCTGACAGGTATCTGAAAGCACCATATGGAGCACCTAGGAACACACCAAGGAAGAAAATAATTCTTACTAATGATAACATTCATTCAAATAGAATTCCTCCTTATGTTCCTGTCAGACAAAAGAATATTTCAAAGAAATTCATTCAAAAATGGATTCCTACTGGAAGATCTGTTAATCCTGACGGTTCCATCAAAGATATGAGAACCTAATCTCCTGTTTCCTGTTATGTGCAGAATGCTTCCTGGACTAAAGCACAATGGCTATTTGATAGTGGATGCGGAAAGCACATGACAGGAGACAAAGCAAATCTGGTCGATTACAAAGCTTGCAACACGGACCGATATCGACAGTTTTTGGAGGAGAATTAAATCCTCTCTCGGGATTTGGCAACGTCAAATTGGGGACTTTAACAATCAGCGACGACATACATGTTAAGGATTTGAAATATAATCTATTTAGCATGAGCGGTTTGCGACAAGGGTTTTACTATAAAATTCAAAGAAAATACGCAAACTAATTGACAATGAGTCAAAGCGCATCTTGGTTGCTCGGGCGGAAAGGCGATCTTTATGTTGCCGATTGGGCATCCGCCACAATCAAGAATGTCTCATGGTGAGTCAATCTGGTCACCGGAAGAGCACCGTTATGGCACAAAAGAATGAGTCACTTGAACTTCAAAACTCGAGCAGACTTGCCAAGAAAGAGTTAGTGGTTGGCCTTCGAACATCTTCGGAAAGGATGGTATCTTACACTTTGTCGGATGGGGAAACAATCTATGATCTCTTTCAAGTCCAAAATCGGACACTCTAGTGTTAGACCAACGCAACTATTACACATGGATCTTTTGAATCATACGTAACTAGTTATGCGAAAGAAGTATGGTCCGTTGTTGTAGATGACTTCAAGATTCACTGGGTTGTCTTTCAAACACAAATCGATGCCGTGGAGATACCAAACTTCTTTGAAAAAGCTTGAAGTCATGAAAATGACAAGGTATCTGCAATCGTAAGCACCATGGTACCGAGTTTGTCAACCAAGACATAAAGGAGTTTTGTACCTGCAAAGGTATACAACACCAACTTTCCTCTGTAAGAACACCTCAACAAAATGGTGTTGCAGAAAGGAAAAACAGAACCCTTAAAGAAGCTGCAAGGACGATGCTAGCTGACACTGAAATAAGTGAAATTCATTGGGTTGAAGCTGTAAACACAGCTTGCTACACTTAGAACAGATGCTTGATAAACAAACACCATGACAAGACCCCTTATGAAATCTTGGTTGGTAGAACCCCTAATATCAAACATCTGAGAGTATTTGGTTGTAAATGTTTTGTTCTAAACAATGGGAAAGATTATCTGAGAACATTTCAACCAAAGGCAGATGAAGGTGTATTCCTTGGTTATTCCACGAATAGCAAAGCCTACAGAATTTACAACAAAAGAACAAAGAAAATTGAAGAATCAGTTCATGTTGTATTCTATGAAGGAAGTAAGAAAACACCCCCTAATGATGAAATCTCAGAAAGGTTCAAAGAACTAATGCTGAGGGATTCTGAAGAAGAATCCTCAGAAAGGAAAAACATCATTATGGAAAGTGAGGATGACTCTGACGTAGAAAAGCTTGATATGCCTAGTAACAACAAGATGACTCACAGACATGATGCTCTTTAATGGAACTTTAACTGTAGTGGGTCGTGACCAAGAAACCACTGGTTTTGCTTGGTGGGCCGGAAATGCTCGACTTATTAATTTATCCGGTAAATTACTAGGTGCTCATGTAGCCCATGCCGGATTAATTGTATACGGGCAGAATGAACCTATTTGAAGTGGCCCATTTCGTACCCGAGAAGCCTATGTATGAACAAGGATTCATTTTACTTCCCCATCTAGCTACTCTAGGTTGGGGGATAGGGCCTGGGGGGGGGGGGGGGAAGTTATAGATACTTTTCCATACTTTGTATCTGGGAATTTCCTATAAGTTTTCCAGAAATGGAACAGGTTACTGAGAACCTTCATCATGAAGAGGTATCTGAAAATGAAACTGCTGAAATGCAAGTTCCAGATATCTCTAACACTGAAAAAGTGTCAGATATCCATGACATTTCCCATGTGTCAGATATCTCAGATACTGAAAAAGTATCAAATCATAATCTTAGTGAATCACATTCAAATCACTTGGATATTGATCCTACTAGCACTAAACCTATGATGAGATGGATCAAAGATCATCCTGCAAAGGATGTAATTGGACCAATTAATCAAGGTGTTAGGACTAGGAGAGCAATAGCTGAAAATGCTAATTCTCTCTTTGGATGTTTTATCTCAAATATTGAATCTAAAAATATAGAAGAAGCATTAGGAGACCAAGACTGGATCTCTGCAATGCAAGAAGAGTTGGATCAATTTGAGAGAAACAAAGTCTGGAAACTAGTTCCATTTATAGAAGGAATATCTGTGATTGGAACTAAATGGGTTTTCAGAAACAAGATGAATGAATCTGGTGAAATAACCAGAAACAAAGCAAGATTGGTTGCCAAGGGATTTACCCAGACTGAAGGCTTAGATTTTGATGAGTCATATGCACCGCCATTACGATTGGATGCAATAAGACTCTTTCTAGCCTTTGCAGCTCATAAAGATTTTAAAGTTTATCAGATGGATGTCAAAAGTGCATTCTTCAACGGTGAACTTGCAGAAGAAGTTTATGTTGAGCAACCACCTGGCTTTGAAGTTTCCTCAGAAAGTAGAATGGTCTATAAACTACAGAAAGCTCTGTATGGACTGAAACAGGCTCCAAGAGCATGGTATGACACTTTGGCCAAATACCTTCTGGAAAGTGGTTTCAAGAAAGGTGAAGTTGATAAAACTTTATTTACCTTAAATCATGACGGGAAACTACTCTTAGTTCAAGTATATGTTGATGACATCATATTTGGATCTAAGGACAAGCAACTTTGTAATGACTTTGCAAATCTCATGAAAAGCAAGTTTGAGATGAGCATGATGGGAGAAATGAATTATTTTCTGGGATTGCAAGTCAAGCAACTCAATGATGGAATATTCATTAGTCAAACAAAGTATGCAAAAGATATGCTCACAAAATTCAATCTTAAGCCTTCTGAAAAGAATGCTAAGATATCTATGAGCATTGGAACTAAAATGACCTATACTGAATCAGATAAGAGTGTGGAAGAACATAAGTATAGGAAATTGATAGGTTCACTACTTTACCTCACTGCAAGTAGACCTGATATTCAATACGCCGTTGGAGTGTGTGCTAGATTTCAGACAAATCCGATGCAAACACACTACAACGTTGCTATGAAAATATTAAGGTATGTAAAAGGTACAGTAGATGTAGGATTGTGGTATCCTAAAGAAAGCGGATTGAGTTTATTGGGTACTCGACGCCGATTTTGCCGGATCAACGCTGATAGGAAAAGCACCTCGAACTTAACGGGTTCGGGCACTAGACTTATCTCGTGGTTTAGCAAGAAGCAAAACTCAATTGCAACTTCTACCACAGAGGCTGAATATATTGCTGCTGGTTGTTGTGCAACACAAATTCTGTGGATACAACAACAACTTAAAGACTATGGACTCGATGAAAAGAAAACTCCCATTTTCTGTGACAACACAAGTGCTATTGCGATTACACAGAATCCTAAATTTCATGCCAGAACAAAGCATATTGATGTTAGACATAACTTCATCAGAGACCATGTTGAAAAAGGCAATATAGAGATACTCAAGATTGGCACTGAAGACCAACTTGCAGATATCTTCACTAAGCCACTACAAGAAAGTAGATTCTTAGCCTTAAGACATAGTCTTGGACTAATGGAACTACTAATGAACTGAAAGAGTTCAGAAATCTGGAACGGGCATCCAGAGAAGAGGTATCTGGAATGGGTATCAAGAGAAGAGAAAAGAGAAATCTGGAACGGGTATCCAGAAGTCAAAAAGGCTAAAGAGCAAAAAGACAGCTTAAGATCTCTGAGACGGGAACTCAGATATTTGAATGACTCTATAAACGGGGAACACAAAAAGAGAATAGTACAACTGTCTGCAGTCAACTACTCTCTTGAAATTTGTATTATTTCTATCCTTGTGTAAAACTTGGACCAACAATTGAGTATGAGATAGACTCAGATACAAACAATGTTCTTAGTCACACAGAATTGTGATTCAGATAGCAAATCGCCAAAATTCATTAAATGGGCACAATTACACTTGTTGATTGTGATCATTGCTGAAGAAGCAATGGTGACCCTTGATGAAATTAAGCGTTTGATCTTAACGGACGAAATTAATTCTCTGAAAATAGTGGACTGTTGAAATTCAGACGTGGCCCACTATGCATTTAATGCCGAACTAGCTTTTGCTCACGCCTGCTTGCAAATCACAGATACGTACACACAAAATCAATTTGTATGTATATGTCTGTTGAAATTCTATTGCTATATATATAGGATTTTGGCATAGGAAATCACTTTTGCCTAATCCGAAAACTCATCTTGCACAAAAATAGCAAAACCTTCTCTTGATTCTCTGCAAACCTTCTACAATCTCTGCAATTCTATATTAAGTTTTTCTGGAAAGAATTACTGAATCAAATCTCTTTCAAACACCATTTTCAAATACCTACACTATATATTGAGATGTCCCCTAAAAGTTCAACTACACAGAAATCTCAATCCTCGACTGGTATCTTGAAAGCAAGCACCAGAGTTGGTTATTGTGAACAACCGACTGGTAGGAGATTTTAATCCTGACCATTGGACTTCAAATCTCAGAATGATTTGGGGTGGTGCCATGGTTGAGGAATACCTCACGGCTGCAATAGAGAACCAAGCCGACAGAAAGCTAATTCTTGACATGCTTGAAAAGGCACAAATCAAGGGTTTTCTATCTGCTCGCCCTAGTGGAATTTCATCACTCGATGTGTTGGAATTCTACAACAACTCCAGGATAATTTCATGTGTTTCTGAAGGCACTGAAATAGTGTCTGTTAAAACCTCAGTCCAAGGAAAGGAAATCCTTCTGGACTTAACAACTTTCTGGAAGTTGTTTGAATTTCAAAATCTTGGAAAGGATTTTGAAATAAACACCAAGGATGATGATCTCCTTGAAGGTGTTAACAAATTGTACAGTGACGTGTGTGATCTTGAAAAATCAGATACACCCACTGAGTTCAAACTTGCTGACATCCGAACCAGACATCTGATGGTTCACTGGGATGTATTGGCTTGCATTCTTCACAGATGCTTTGATGGTCTACAAGGAGGTGCTGACCAGATAAGCCAAGAACGATGGATCATGATGCTCTTGCTGAATCAACAAGACAAAAGGCTGGAAAACCCTTTTAACTGGGGAAAGTACGCCTTCATGAAGTTTGTGAAGAAGATTCAAGGCTTCGAGCCTAAGACTGCCAAAGGACTAGCTGAGCCAATGGCCTTAGTAGGCTATGGTCTGAAGATATGCTACTTGCTGGAGAAGCTTGGCATTGAGCTCAGAGAGACGGCTGAAATAGCCAATAATAACCTACTCTACAAATATGAGTATACAAACTTGATGAAAAAGGTTACTGGGTCTCAGAAAGGTTCTAAGAAGCGATAGTCTGAAAAGGTATCTGAAGAAAAGGTTGCGACCAAGAAGCCCAGAACTTCAAGAAAGAAGTCTGCTGGCAAATCAGAAGACACACCCAAAGAGGTTGTCGATTCTCAGATATCTACAGGCCTTGCCGATGAACTGATAAAGGCAGATCAACTCATCAATGCTGCAAAAGAATCATCAACTACTGCACAAGTAGACTCAGCAAGAGAAAGTGCGTTCAGAAATGTTGCGACTAATGCAGAATGCCTTGCTGATGAACTCATAAATGCTGCCAAAAGTGGTGAAAAACACCAAGCCCTATCTGCAAAAACCGCAGGAGTTATGGACCAATCAGTTCCTAATCTCGATGAGAGCTCGACGATGAAGATCTTGAACTAGTCATCTCTCAAGTCCTAGAAAGAGCAAAGAGGGCTAAGGTTCTTGAAATAGTAATCGTGAAAAGGTTTCGAAGAAGAACCTACACCTCAAGTTCTTGAACAAGCACCTATAGCAAAGGTTGTTGGTGCAAACACATCTTCGGACGTTTCTTATGCACAACTTCAAGAAGCCACGATGAGTGGTAATTTAATCTGGCGAATCTTGATGAAAATGCCACATCTAAAAATGGAAGAACATTCTCGACCAATCCTCCGCTTGCACAACCACAAAACCACAAACACAACAACCACAACAGCCACAAGTGGTTGATGAAATGGTAAATGAACTCCATTTTGAATTACCAAAGAATGCGATATCTTGAAGAAAATCCTGCAAAAGAGCCGGTTCCCCAACTCAATGAGAGGGATCAAACTGAGACATCTACTCAGAATGATCAACCAGGGGAGGCAACTGAGTTGCATACTCAGGAAAGGTGTGAAGTACCTGAAACTTCAAACAAAGAAGAAATACTGGAACAAGAAGACCAATGTATAGAAAGGTCACAAGTTTCAGAGACCAATCAGCCTGACATGGATCAGGTAGTTGAATGGTTTAACTCTTATCTTGTGCAAATTTTATGCTTGTACATCTTGTTATTTATAGAAATTCTTTGTTACAGGCTGAGTTAGAAACACAAGGACAAGAGGAAGCTGGAAACTTGCCTCAGAAACTGAGAAAGAGGTCTCATCAACCTCACCTCTTAAGAAATATGAGCCTGTCCTACGGGTGATAAAATGTTTCTTAAGTTGTCATTTTTCAGTTATACGATAATTTACTTAACCAATTAAGTGAATGTTTCTAACAGGCTCCAACTGAGAAAGAGGAAGATAAGGCAGAAATGCCAGAAGAAAACCCAGAAACCAACAAGGTTTCTGAAGAACAGATCATTGAGCCTTCCAGTATAAAGGTATATGAAAATCAGTGATAAAAGTTCTTCACCTTGGGTTATCTCAAACTTCTTCTAAATTACTCAATACTTTCTACTCACAGGCTCACTCAGAACTAGAAGTGCAAGGGGACAGAGTTGCGACATCCCCTGCACCTATGGAAACTGATGAGGCATCAAGGCCTTCATCACAAGAAAAGATTCCAGAGACTGCACAAGTCTCTGAGAGACAAATATCTGAGCCTCCCATGGAGGTAACTGACCTCTCAGATATCTGATTTGTCATCTAAAGTTTTCTTGATAAAATTTCCTAAGTATTGTGATAATTTTAATTCTCAGGTTCAAGAAAGAAAGGTTGATGAGGACCAGACTTCCAAGTCTCTGCCACAACAAGATATCTGAGACACCAATTGTCTCAAGAGCACAGTCTCGAGCTCAAGTACTTACTCGTAACTCAGAAACTAAACTACACTTCTACTTAGATATCTACAAAAGTTTTGAAGCTCACTCAAAACTCTTTCTTTCAGGCTCAAACGAGTGCCAAGCAGGCTCCCAATGATGAGACAAGGGACCTACTTCCCTTCTTCAAAGCTCACACTCTGCCAAAGCATATTCAATGCTTCAAGAAATGGCAAAGGTTAAGGTGCTCTGATCTCCGAAATATTGAGAATCACAGATCAACCAAACAGTGAGCACGATCTCTTGACTTGAGACATATATCCATGCAATGTTCCCACCTAAAGACATACGATTGCGACTCTATTGCATAAGGATTTCTCCGAGAAGTGGCGCCGATTGATACAAGCCTTTGAGCAGTGATGATCGACAAGATTACAGATGGCATTCAAGCCGCACTTCCAAACTCGCAATTTATACCTTCCGAACAAGAAGAGGTTAATGGGCGTAAGATCACCATTCTGAAGTGATCAATCTTGTATCCAAGATGATGAGGAGGAAGAGATAAACGAAAATGACTTGATGAACCTCCCACGACCATCACCAAAAGGATGACACGCATAAAAGGATGATGATGATGCCCCTGCACCAGGGACAGGAGGAATTTCACTAAGGAATAATGCCTCAGCTGCTGCAAAGCACACTGAGAAGACTTCACAGAAATCTCCGTCTCCATCTCCTCAAAAGTCAACTCATCCATCTTCCCAACACCCATTTACTACTGAACAAGTCGTTGAGCTTTCTGAAGAAACAAATCAGAAAATATTAAACACTCAAACCAGAACTGCTCAACTCAAACAACTGTTGGAAGAAGAACAATAGCTCCATCTTCAACTAGAAGATCAAATAGCTAGATCCAGAGACAAGCTTGACCAACTACAAGATCAATATCTGCAAGAGATGATTGCTTACTCTGAGGTTAAAGAGCTACAGGATGCTGTAAATGCCATCACCAAAGAACTCGATACTGAAGAAGTATCTGAAATTAAGCATGATGCTAAGGCTGCATCATCTTCAAAAGAAGTACCATCCTCCTCCCAAAAAGGGAAGAAACCAATCTCTGAGATGGTTGCTGGACTCGACACAATTGATGAGAATGTCCAAGAGGATGAAGATCACTGGGCTGATTACTCAGATGATGAAGAAGACAAGACTTTGGATAATTGAAAGGATAATTGAAAGCCTAACTGAGCCCATAGCTGCAAAGCCCCTAGCAGCTAAAACACCCTCTGGAAATACCAAGTCTATCCAGGGTGGTTCTTCAAGCAACAACCCCAAAGAGAATTCAAGACAGAGAAGGAACAGACTGAGAGCTGAGCAAAGACAAAGTCAACTTCCACTCAGGCCAGAAGAAGCCAAAATAGAGTATGTGAAGTATGACAATGATTCCTCTGTCTACAGGTGCATCAATCAGAAAAATGGCTATTGGATTCTGGAACTAAAGCATCTACTGGTAAATTCAAGATTTCCAGAACCAATCCATAAACAACTTATGGCTTGGAGAAAAGATAAGCCAACCTTGATCAACACCAATCACATTAAAGCATGGTTGGATTTTGCAGTTGTCAAGAGAACTGAAGCCATGAGAAAGCACCTCTTTGATGAATGTCCATATGGAAAGCCAGATGATGTGCACAGAATTCTGAATATTACAGGAACAGGAACAAGAGCAAGACTCGCTGTGGAACCCTATGAGTCGTTCTATCTAACTGAAGATCAATACAAGGGTGACATCAGATATCTGAGGATTATCTACGAATACTTCAAGCTTTCAGATATCAGAATAGAGCATGCCTTGAAGTAGGGAACGTATCTGTGGGTCAAACATTTTGTCAAGAAAAATCCTACCAAAACCTACAAGGAGGTCTGTGGATTTGCCAGAGACACTGAGATGCTCGTCAGAACACTTCTCTATGATTATTCTGATGACATCAAAAGGTTTGGAGATAGGAAATTTGCAGACTGATCCATAGAACTATTGTTGAAGACTTGAAGACTAGTCTTTTAGGATGTTTACTTGTAGCTTGGTTACTCCTGTTGTCCTAATTTACTATGTAGTTTTTGTATTTTTGCTGACTGAGCTAAATTGTTTTATGTATTGAAGTTATCTGTAATCTCTCTTTGTAACTTATCTGAATAACATACTCTCAGATAGTATTCTATAAAAGATAACTTGTCAGCAAAGATCACACCTTGTGATTTGGTTGATGTTTACTTTCTGCACTTAATTGAATGAATTGAAAATCTTAAGAAAAGATTAAGTGTTGGATTGTTCACTCATCTAGATTTGTAATAGGTCATATAGTCATCGTTGATTGATCAAAAAGGAGGAAATTCGTTGAGAAATTTGTTAGGAAATTTGTTAGATATTTTGTTAGAAATATCTGTTTAGATTTTGATCAGCAACATGATGACTTATCTTAGTCTCAAAAAGGTGATTAGTACTCTTGGTTCACTTGAACATTGTAAAAGAGGAAACCCACTATGTATGATAGTCTAGCTAATCTTGTATAGGATGTTAGGTCACAAAATGTAATTTTTATTTTAAGAAGAGAAGACCAAGAAGAAGACATCCAAGCAGAACAAGCTCAACGACATTGAAGACTTGAAGAAACTACACAAGATTACTGAAACAGTTTCTCAGATACCTTAGCCAGATATCTTGAAGACACGAATAGTTTTTTAACAAACTGTGTCACAAGAGATATCTGAGAAATAAAAGGTCTATCTGAAAACAAGGAAAGTGTCCACAGATATCTATTCTCAGATACCTTGAGCTTCAACCACATTTCTGAAAAAGAAATATATATATTGCAAACTAAGTTATTTCAATAAAAGTGGTATCTGAAGATTGAAGATAAGGACGTCCAAAGAATCAGATAATACTAGTTCCTGATACAAAGCATAGTTCCGTTGACACTACAGGACAAAAAGTATAGTACAATGCATTTAATGCACGGACAGAGATGTCTGAACAAAAGCAGCGACAAGAAGAAGAAGACAAAACCTGCTACAGTACTATACACAGATATCAATAGTTTGAATTTGAGCCTAACGGATACTATTCAAACGGCACTCAAATTCATCTATAAATATCAACACTTAGACTGCTTGAGAAAACACGACGCTGAAACACAGAACTTACTGAACATGTTACTCTCAAAGCAAATTACTTATCCTCAAAGCTTTCTGTTGCGACCAAAGCTTTTGATCTTGAGTAACACTAAAGTTCTAAGTGTCCTGATCCTAAACAAGCATAGCTATCTGTGAAAGAGTTGAAACGAAAGATCAAGTATCTGAGATTCATTCTCTTGAACACTTATCTAAGACTTGGGTCAGTAAAAAGAACAAGATACCATACATTGAAAAGTGTATTAAGTATACTTGATTCACAGAGCTATCTGAATAACTGAATAAGTTATTAAAGAAGCTCATCTGACAACTCAAACCGAAACCAACACCATAACTGGCGTGGAGTACACGAAGTACTTAGTTTGAAAAATCAGGGAATAACTCCAAGGTTACCGGAGTATAGGAAGTACTTGATTTGGGAAACTAGGGAATAACTCCAAGGTTATTGAGTATAGGAAGTACTTAGCTTGGGAAGCTAGGGAATAACTCAAAAAGGTTTCTGAGTACAGGAAGTACTTGGCTGTGAAAGCCGGGGAACAATTCAGGGGGAACATTTGGTTGGGAACCATTTGTTTAAAGGAATCTTAGAATAGGATTTTTGTAAGGAGAACTCAATTATCTATTCTAGTGAATTCTAGGTCTATGGAAGACCGAAGTGGATTAGTTGGAGGATTACGCCACCTCCAGATACCACTATACTTGCTGTGTTATTTACCTTTCTGTATTTACATTTCAGCAACACACACACTTTAACTAGAATAGATAATTGAGCTCACCTTACAAAAATCCTATTCTAAGATTCCTTACACAAATGGTTCCCAACCAAATGTTCCCCCTGAGTTGTTCCGCCAAAAGTACTTCACTCTGAAATTTTTGAGCTATTCCCAGAATAAGCAAACGAATCATGCTTGTATCGTAGACAACTTGTTTTGAGTTATTCCTCGATTCTTTGCACATTCTTATCTTTATCTTCAGATACCACTTTTATTGAAACAACTTTGTTTGCAATATATATTTCTTTCTAAATGTCTCAATATTCGAGAATAATATCTGGGACACGCTTTTTTAAAACTATTCGTGTCTTCAAGATATCTAGCCAAGGTATCTGTAAAACTGTTTCAGTAATCTTGTGCAGTCTTCAAATCTTCAATGACGTTAAACTTGTTCTGCTTGGATGTCTTCTTCGGTCTTCTTTAATAAAAATTACATTTTGAGACCTAACATCCTATACAAGATTAGCTAGACTATCATACTTAGTGGGTTTCCTCTTTTACAATGTTCAAGTGAACCAAGAGTACTAATCACCTTTCTGAGACTAAGATAAGTCATCATGTTGCTGATCAAAATCTAAACAGATATTTCTAACAAAATATCTAACAAATTTCCTAACAGATACCTATGAGCATAGGAACCAAAATGACCTATACTGAATCAGATAAGAGTGTTGAAGAACACAAGTATAGAAAATTAATAGGTTCACTACTTTACCTTACTGCAAGCAGGCCTGATATTCAATATGCAGTTGGAGTGTGTGCTAGATTTCAAACAAATCCAATGCTTACACTACAACATTGCTATGAAAGTATTAAGGTATGTGAAAGGTACAGTAAATGTAGGTTTGTGGTATCCTAAAGAAGGTGGATTGAGTTTGGCTGGTTACTCAGATGCTGACTATGCTGGATCAATGCTTGATAGGAAAAGTACCTCAGGAACTTGTCAGTTTCTGGGAACAAGACTTATCTCATGGTTTAGCAAGAAGCAAAACTCAATTGCAACTTCTACCACAGAGGCTGAATATATTGCTGCTGGTTGTTGTGCAACACAAATTCTGTGGATTCAACAACAACTCAGAGACTATGGACTCAATGAAGAGAAAACTCCTATTTTCTGTGACAACACAAGTGCTATTGCAATCACACAGAATCCCAAGTTCCATGCCAGAACAAAGCACATTGATGTTAGACACCACTTCATCAGAGACCATGTTGAAAAAGGCAATATAGAGATACTCAAGATTGGCACAGAAGACCAACTTGCAGATATCTTCACCAAGCCCCTACAAGAAAGCCGGTTCTTGACCTTAAGACATATTCTTGGGTTGATGGAGTTGCCTAAGGACTAAAAAATGTCCTGAATCTCTAAAGTCTGAGTAAGCAAGGTAGAAAAGAAGTAGGCCTCTGAGAACATGCTCCCAGAAAGCCAAGTTGTTAAGAAGTGATGCAAAGGTGAGTAGCAACACTCAGAAAGGCAAAACATTTCTGGAACGGGTATCCAGAAAGTCAAAGGTTGGTACACACTCAATGAGTAAATAAGACTAGAACTTACTTACTAAGAGTGGGTCAAATACATTCAAACAACAGAAGTTTCTGATTCTTGAATTCAGGAAACTATTTAGTCATAAAGAGAAAAGACACATAAAGCCCGAAAAACATAAGTTTTGGGAGTCAAACATGTCCAATGTCTTGTATTTTTGCCATTTTCATGATAAATAATATAAAGATAAGGACATGATACTCAGAATGATAAAGTTCAAACGATTGAGTGTTCTTACTCTTTACTAAGTGACATAATGGATGTAACTTGTCAAAAATCCATCAAATCGGCACAATACCATTTGTTGATTGATATCATTACAAGATATTCAATATAAGCCCTTGATGTATAAACGTTTGATCTCAACGGCTGAGATTAAAACAAAGCAAGTAATGTCTATTTAGAAATTCAGACGTGGCCCACTAAGCATTTAATGAGAAACGTGTGTGATACGCCTTATGCAGAATAAAGACACACATTCATACTCAGTTATATGTATGTTGTATCTATGTACGTTTTGTCTGCTATATATATAGGATTTGGGCAAAAGACAAACTCTTTTACCAAATCCGAAATTTCATACTTGCATCAAAATAGCAAAACCTCTCATGTTTTCTGCAAAAGTTCTTCTGCAACTCAACTTCTTGTGCTTAGTCTTCTGAAAAGATAGACTAATCTCGATTATTCTTGCAAAACCCATCTGTAAACACTCACTCAAAGACTCTATATAAGAGATGGCACCAAAGAAGATGACCACCAAGAACCCTAAGGCCGCATCATCTGCTCCTGCTGAAAAGCAAGGAGGAAAAGAACTCAAGGTGTTGAATAAACGCCTTCTAGGAGAGTTTACCCCTTCTGACTGGAATCCAAGTCACAAGATGAATTGGGGAGCTTTTCTTGTGAAGAAATATGTTTCTGCAGTCATTTCTTCAAAAGCAGATAGAAAACTGATATTGGGAATGTTGAAAAGTTCCCATATCTACAAGTTTCTGTGTGCTGCACCCAGTGGACTATCCACACTGGATGTGTTGGAGTTCTACAACAACTCCAAAATCTTCACAAAAGTTGTGAATGATGTAGAAGAGAAGTACATGCAGACTGAAGTTCAAGGACAAGAAATTGTCCTAGACTGCAAGACTTTCTGCAACTTATTCCGATTGAAAAATCGAGGAACAATCGACGACATCAACATCAGGGATGCCTCCATGATTCAAAGTGTTAAGGAGCTATTGGAGGCAATCCAGATTGAAAATGCAAAGGGTTCCCAGCAAACTTTATTCTGAAAGCCATCAAAACCAGTCATCTCTAGAAACACTGGAGTACTTTGGCTCTCATTCTAGTCCGTTGCTTTGATGGCAACAAAGGTGCAGTAGACCAGATAAGCATGGAGAGATGGATGATGATGCATCTTCTGAATAAGAAGCATGAAGGGCAGGAAACCCGCTTTAATTGGGGGAAGTACGCCTTCAACAAATTTCTTGGGCACATTGAGGAATTTGAGCCTAAAATCTATGCATTTTGGTCTCAGAATTTGCTACATTCTGGAAACAATAGGAATAACTCTTAGAAAGAGACAAGAAATCCCAGTCACCAACTCTCTTTTCAGACATGCCTTTGAAGAAAAGGAGAGAATTGCTGCTGAGAAAGCTCAGAAAGAGGCAAAAGAGCTTGAAGCTGCCCATCAAGGTGAAGAGGTCTCTGAGCAAGCTCCTGCTCAACCTCCAGTTGCCAAGAGAAAGAGGACTCAAAGAAAGAGAGCCTCTAAGTCCCAAAGTGTACAAATAGCACAACCTTCTGGAGACAAGATCTCAGAAGATGTTGTTCGGCCAGAAAGGCAACACCAGAAAGCCCCAAGAATTCTGAGACAGGCTGCTCCAGAAATCTCCAGAGATGATAGAAATATCATAGATGGGTTAGCTCCCAATCTGGACAGTGACTCTGATGATGATGTAGTACTTACACAAGTATTCAAAAAGTCCAGGATTGAGACCCATGGAGGAGCATCAAGCTCAGCCCCTCAGAAAGAAAGGAGCCCCTCTGTCCAGCAGGAAGAAGAAGGCCTGGATGAGGAAGATAGAGTGATGGAAGATGTTGACATTGCTTCCACATTCACAATGCCAACACTTAATGTGGCTGAAGAAAACCCTGTTCTTGAACAGGTTCCTCAACCTTCTGAGAGAGCTAAACTTTCAGAAAGGGATCAAACTGAGATGTAGACTCAGAAAGATATTATAGAGGAGACCAACAATGAGCAAAGAGAGGCTGTGGAAACTCCACTAGTCCAAGAGACCCAAACTCAGCCTGACTCTATTCAGGTAACAAAAGTAGTTTTTATCTAACTTGTCAACATTAAAATGTTAACTTGTTACTCATAAGCTTCATTTGTTACAGGCCAACTTGGAGACACAATTTCAGGGGGAAGAAAACTTGTCCACTCCCTCGAATCAAGAAGAGGTTACTCCAACCTCAGAACATCAAGAAGAGCCTGTTCCACAGGTAGTAAAGTTATCTCTGAACAAGAAATAACTAACTTAAAATTGCTTTAATCTTATGTTCTGATATTCTTAAATGTCTCTTATCAGGCTACAACTGAGAAAGTAGTGGAGGTGGAACCAACACCCCAACACCAAGAGTTTCCAGAGGCTGAAAAGCACTCTAAGGAAGTAGTTACTGAGCCTTCTGTTGAGAAGGTAAGTATCAGTAAACTTTCCTTAAGAAAATTTTGGTAAAATTCACTACTTAATCAATATGTTTGTTCTATCTTACAGGCTCAATCAGAAGAACACTTAGACGGAGAGAATGTGATCTTATATCCTCCAAGAGAAACTAAAACTGCTGAACAAGCAGTATCTGAAGAAAAGGTTCCAGAAATCCCCAAGGTTTCTGAGAAAGATGCCACTGAGCTTCCTCACTTGGAAGTAAGTGAAGTCTCAGAAAGCATTTTTCCACTTATCTTTTCTAATAACAAGTTTCTAAACATATTTGATTCTAATTCTCAGGTTCAATTAGAAAGAAAGGATGCTGAGGATCAGACTTGTCCTCACATCAAGGTATCTGAGGCCTCTGTGCCCAAACAAGCAGAAGTCCAAGCAAATGAGCCTAGTGTTTCTACACAGGTATGCTCAGAAAGCTTACTTTTGCACACATATACTAACACAAGTAGTTTGAACAAAACTAACTTGATCCCTTTCTTTCAGGCTCAAAGTCTAGTGCCACTCAACTTACTCCAAGCCTTTAAGAAGCACACTCTCAAGAAACATCTAAAGTGCTTCAGACAATGGCAGAAACTCAGAAAGGCCAATCTTTCTGAAATTGCAAGAGTAATTGACATCCCAGAGAAAAGGGCCATAGCAATCAATCTGGAAGACCATATCCATGCTATGTTTCCCACAGAATCATATTCTTTTGCCACTCTGATGGATGATAACTTCTTAAATGAAGTAGCACAAAGACTCCTAGCAGACTTTCAAGCTGCTGATGCTCAAACCCAAGAGCAGATGGTGACCCATCCTGCCTTGCCCAGCAAGCTCACAACCTACCCTTCTGAGCAAGAAGAAGTGAATGGGAGGATGATCACACTTCCTAATGTGATCAACCTGGTTTCTGAAGATGAGGAGGAAACTGATGAGAATGACTACCAAGAACCTCCTTCTGAGCATCCAAGTCAAGAAGACAAGAAAAAGGATGATGATGATGATGATCAGAATGATGATCCCCAACCTGGAAACGGCGGGATTCAGAAAGTTAGCAAAGGAAGTGCAGAAAAGGCTACTCCTTCCAATGCTCAGAAAGCCCCATCATCATCACCACCAAAGTCTCATCAAAATACCCAACAAGCTGAACAAGACACAATTGAAGAAATCACAGCCACTGAGTTCAGGATTGAACAAATCAGATTTAAGTTGGAAGAGGAGAAGAGAATCAACTTAGAGTGTCAAGCTCTTATTGAAGAAAAGGAAGCCAAACTTGAAAAGCTCAGAGAAGCTAATGCTAAGGCGGCACTCCTAGATGAGCAAAGGTTGTTGAAAAATGCCATCGTTGTCACTGCTGCTGAGATAGATGCCATGGATGACAATGATGATGAAGAGCATTATGCTAAGGCTGCATCAGAAAGACCTTCTACTTCTCAGAAGGCCAGCATACTCAAAGGCAAACAAAAGATTGCCACTCTGCAAACAATCCAAGAAAAGGATTATGAGAGTGATGCTGAAATAAACCCAAACTTGATCTCCCAAGCAGAAGATGAGAGGCTAATCACTAAGGAAAAGCTAGCCCTTCTGGCTCCTCAAATTTTCTCTGCTCCAGGTGCTTCAAGAAGTGATGAGCACAGGTCAAGAACAGCTGTTTTCTTGGAACTAAGAGACAGACTTGTTGCTCAAGACAACCAAGTCCTACAGTCAGTCCCAGAAGAGATGAAAGATTTGACTGCTGCATTGCTAAATAGAGCAACCAGCATAGCTCTCTCTCAGAAAGACTTAGATCTGATCAGGGAAGAAGACTGCAACAATGCCAATCAAGCAGTAGCAGATGCTACCTTTGCTACTCAACAAGCTGAGGCTATTCTAAAGCCTCTTGAAGAGCTCAACAGAAAAGAGCAAGTGTTGGTTAGGCAAAACAAGGACATGAAAGAAGAAATCCAAGAATTGGTCAGGGTGCATAACAACCTCCAGAAGAACTTTGAATCACTCTCTGAAGCTTATGCTATCATGAGTCAGTCATTCATGACTAAGGGGGAAGGAGAGATGCCTCAGAAAGGCAGAGGAAGAAAAAGAAAACAATCAAATCTCCCCTCCTCAAGTCAACTAGTCATTAAGGACACCACTGGAGACACCACTGCTGAACAAGTTGTTCCAGATCAACCAGCCAGAAAGCTGAGAAGTATGGTCACTAGGGGTACCAAGTCCCTTAGGATCTCAGATGGGAACAACCAGAAAGCTTCTGAAAAAGAAAATCAAGAAGAAGGTGAGGTATGAGGTCAAGAGAGCTAAAAGCCTCACAACTGGAACATCAATGATGATGATGAGGATGAATCTGATACAGATGAGCATCCAATTCACAAAAGAAGAAGGCAAGCAAGCCCCTTACAACCTCCTCTGGCAGCAAGGCCATTAGCAGCCAGAACCCCTTATGGAAATACCAAGTCAATTCAAGGTACTTCCACCAGCACAGCCCCAAGGCAGGAAGAAAGAGTAACAGGATCTCCTGACAGAAGGCCACCTAACAGAAAAGGGATATTCAGTTTGGCAGAGCAAACAAAGAAACTCATCAAGAAAAGCCAACTGATGCCCACATTGAGTATGTGAAGACCAGTAATGAAGAATCTTCATATAGGTGCATTCTGAACAAGAAAGGGTATTGGATTCTGGAACTGCAACATCTACTTGTCAATGATAAGTTTCCAACTCCCATCTTGAACAGATCCTAAAATGGAGTGAAGGCAAGCCAAATTTGCTAAAACATGAGCACCTTCATGCCTGGCTAAACTTTGAGGTTGAAAAGAGAAATGATGCCAGAAAGATGGACCTTTCTTTTCCTTGTCCTTACCCTGCCGGAAGATGTGCACAAGACAAGAAAAGCTGGATGGTAGCTACAAGCGAACAAGCTAGGTGTTCATCCCTATGAGTCATTCTACATGACAAAGGATGAATATCTGGATGATATTCACTATCTGGAAGAAATATACAAGTATTTCAACCTATCTGAGCTGCAAGTAGACCATGCCTGGGTCTGGGGAAAATACTACTGGGTCAAACACTTTCTGAAGAAAAACTACAATCTTGGCAAGAGTTACCATGAAATTTGTATCTTATCCAGAAAGACAGAACTTTCTGTCAGAAGGATACTTTATGACTATGTCCAAGAATGCAGAAAAGTGGATGATTATGTCAACTGATCCAGAAAGGGTGCTGAAGAACTTGAGGTTTCTGAACCTAAGTTATTTTTGAAGACTTGAAGACTAGTATCTTAGAATGTTTACTTGGAGCTTGGACTCTCCTGTTGTTCTAATTTACTTAGTATGTTTTGTTACATTTGTAATCTTGCTATTTGTTTCTAAACTTTATCTATTTGTAAAAGTTGCATCTCATTCTGTAATATGTACCTATCTGAAGATCATATCTCAGATACACTCTAATAGATGACAACTTATCAGCAAAGGTCACTTCTTGTGATTTGGTTGATGTTTACTTTTTGCACTTAATTCAACTAAAATTGAATATCATTTGAAATGATTAAGTGGTGGATTGTTTTCTCTTCCAGGATTACAAATTTGTAATAGGACTTTAAAAGATAGTCATGGATGACTGATCAAAAAGGGGGAAATTTGTTAGGAATATCTGTTAGTATTTTGATCATTCATCACATGTTCTTATCATTGCCAGAAAGGTGATTAAGTACTCTTGGTTCACTTGAACATTGTAAAAGAGGAAATCACTGAGTATGATTAGTCTAGTAAATCTTGTATTAGGATTATAGGTCTCTGAGTGTAATTTTTTATTTCCAGAAGACCATGAAGATCAATCCTAGAAATGGAGCTTTTCTGAAGATTAGAAGACTGAAGATTGCACAAGATTTATGAAGATATCAAGGTTAAGTCTCATTTGATTTAAAATGTCTCTGGATCATGTTATAAGTGTAACATTTGCACTTATGCTAAGTCTTGAACATATTTATCAAAGAAGGGAGACATGTGAGCTTCCAGAAAGCCTCATGTATCCGTTAAGACTAAAGGACAATGAACATTACTATGCATTAAATGCATCGGCAGAAATGCTGCAAAAAGCAAGTCCTCTTTGAAACAAGAGATAGTGACTTCTGAGTACATAGTTCAAGATATAAACGGATATAATTTGATAGGGAGCACAACGGACACAATTCAAACGCCTCTCAAATTTATCTATATATATCACACACTTAGATGCTTGAAGAACACACCTTAGAACGCTCTATCTTGCAAACTTACCATCAAGCAAAGTATTCTCTCAAGCACTCTACTACCCTTTATGAAAGCTTTCTGTTGCTTGAAGAATCACTAGTAGTTCTAAGTTGTCCTGAACCGTAACAAGAGATTGTTATTCGTGAAAGAGTTTATCAGATACCCTTTCTGAAGCTCATTCTCCAGAATGGACACCAATTACTTGGGTCAGTAAAGAGCAGACTGTCATCCACTGAACAAGTGTATTAAGTAGTCTTGTTCTATTAGGCTCTCTGAAAACATAACTGAAAAGTTATACGAGAAGCCTCTCTGACAAACCTTATAACCAACACCATCAAGGCGTGGAGTAGAGGAAGTACTTGATTTGGGAAATCAGGGAATAACTCCAAGGTTATCTTAGTAGAGGAAGTACTTAGCTCTAGGAGCTGTGGAATAACTCAGGGGTAACATTTGGTTGGGAACCATTTGTTTAGGAATCTTAGAATAGGATTATTGTAAGGTGAACTCAATTATATGTTCTAGTGAATTCTAGGTCTCAGAAAGACCGAAGTGGATTAGTTGGAGGATTACGCCAACTCCAGATACCACTATACTTGCTGTGTTATTTACCTTTCTGTATTTATCTTTCAGCAAAGCACACACACATACTTATTGTTTCTGCACTTACCTATCTTAAATTCTTCCGCTCTCTGAATCTAAGTATCAGAAACCTCCCAGGTTTCTGAGAAACTGTGTTTATCGACAAAAGTTTTAAAAGACTATTCACCCCCCCCCCCCTCTAGTCTTTTACTTTGCCGTTATCTGGACCAACAAGTCCTTCGAGAAACTATCAACTATCTCTCAGCTTAAGGGAACACGTGGAAGATCCTGGAGAGCAGAGGTGAAACTGGTGGAAGAGGCGCCGAGACATAGTACCTGCGACCTGGCCGAATAGATCAAGGAGATAAGGATGCTTGGCAATGTCTCAGCCCTGGCATCACAGTTAAGTGAAAGGTGCAATCTGTGCGGAAATTTTGGGCATGGCGCCAACATGTGTAGGCTTCCCAAGATTATGAATGAGAACCCGACTCCGGAGGTAGTCAACTAGGTACAGACTAGACAGCAAGGCAACTACAGAAGCAACGAAGGTGGTCACGCAGGAGGGCCCAAGATTCAAACTTTTAACCCGAATCGTGCCAACTTGAGCTATGGCAATAACTTCTACGAGAATGCACCACAGGAGCAACAGGTTCCGGTCCAGCAAGTTCCAGCTCATCAGTCTCAAGTTCAGCCTATGAGAGTGCAGGGTAAAGCCGATCAGGAGATCCGTAACCACATGGAGAGGTTAGAAAGGTTCTGGGCAGAGGCACAGAAGAATCAGAGAAGGAACGACCAAAGGTTTGACAGTATTGAGCAGTCCCAGAGGCTGCGTAAGAAGACTCTAGGCGATTTGGTGGGCATCTTCAGCAGAGAGAAAGGGGTAAGCTTCCAGCTACCGTAGAGACCAACAAGGTTCTTGCTGTGGAGATATCTTTCGACAAGCCGGGAAGAGTGAAGATAGTTGTGACTAATTGCACCTGTGGACAGAACAAGGCGGTAGCCCAGGTTGAGGCACCACAGGTGACTAGGCCACAAGAAATAGTTGAGGTACAGGAAGTAGATGAGGTAGTTAAGTCCAGTGTTGCGACTCCAGTAGAGGATGCGAGTGCAAAACTGGCTGTTCTTGAGGTTAAACCCACTGCTAGAGTGATCCAGAAAGCAGATAAGAGCATCAGTGATGCCGACAGCTTCGACTTGGTAGTTGGGATAGGAAATTCTTCTGAGGTGACTGGCATTGTTGATACGGGAGCAGCAGTTTACCTGATGACTTTTTCGACCTATGAGGAGCTCAATTTGAAAGGTTTGGAACCCAGGAAATGCTTTGTCACATTGGCCAATGGATCAAGGATCAAGTGCATGGGGGTTATCGAGGATGTTCCTGTTGAGCTTGATGGGGATACCTTTATGGCTGATTTTGTGGTTGTGGAGTCGACACAGATCAAAGGCAAAGAGATGGAGAAGGATATGTTGCTACTCAGGCGACCGTTCATCAAGACCACTTGCATGATTGTCAACCTTCACGCCCGTACCTGCACCATAGAGGTACATGGCAAGCAACGTGAGTTGCGAGCCACCACCACGCCATACTCACACCTGCAGGTTGAAACCAGGAACTATATCAGTGCACACACAGGTCCCCTGTATGCTTAATCTCACCCACAGCGAAGTAAAGGAGCTGCAACAACTAGAAGAACGAAGAACTTCTAGAGTACCCGTTAGCCAACACGGAATAGTCTTGTACATGACTGTAAAGGTACACCAGCAGGCAAGTCACTATAGCTCCCATTGTCTTTTCTTTTTCACTCTACGCTTGAGGACATGCTTGAGTTTAGGTTTGGGGAGGGGGAATGTGGTCTCTAGTGTCTTGTCTGCATTTTTCTCTGTTATCTGTGTCTTTAGAGTCTTTCGTCTTTACTTCTATTTATTCTGTTCTATTGTGTGTTATGTCAGTCTAGGTCTAGTTAATTTCCTTTTAAGTATTTTCGTGGTTAGTCTGAGTCTTTTACCAAGTCGAGCATCCATTGTAGATGATAAATCCACCTGCTACTTACATTTTGTTTGATGATTAGCTAGAAGTAGGACAGTGTATTTTTAATCCTGCAAGGTCGTTTCTCTTTTAAAAAGCAAGTTTGTTTAGCTCTTTGGTCAAAAAAGCCCGTGAGAAGCCTAAGAGCCGATGAAAAAATTTTGTACCGGCAAATCTATTGTGTGATTTCCTGGGTTGTGCAAGTTTTTACGTATTACTTGCGCCTTTTCGTACTTATGTGTACTCAGTCTTATTAGGGATGACGAACGACATGCGCTTTTTCAGCCCTTCCCCCTATTCCAAGGAACGGGTTTGGGGAGAGAATTGTTATCTTGCGACTTATATGTGCTGTTTTGGGTTATTGCTGAAAAGCTTGTTTACTGCTCCCTAAGGCTTATTGATATTTGAATCTCGGGGTGGATCTATGGTCTTCGTTGATCACTGTTAGTCGTGTTAGGCGTGTTTCAAATACTACCTATATACCGGCGTGGTCTTAAAAAAGCCATATGTCCATGAGGGTTGATGGCACGTACACCAAACTGACACGCACAAAAGTGCGGACTTTCGGTAAAACAGACACCTGGAAAAAATTGAGATTAAAAGAGCCCAATGCGGCCACGGACTGAATTCAGTGAAGTATTAATAGATCTGATGTTGTTTTGAATTGAATAGGGGGAGCAGTTTCAGCTTTTGTTTTCTGAAAAATTGAGTCGCATATTAAGTCCCTTTCGATCTAATGAGACGAGTACAAAAGCATAAAATATTTTAGGCACCTTTGTGATGCAAGTCACCTTCCCAGTTTATTTTTGAGCTTATACCCCATTTGGATACTTTCAAGAGAGTGAGAGATACATTGCATTCACCAGTGAGGGACTAGGGAGCTACACTTAAGTTGTCTGGGAAACGATTGTGTTTGATTTTCTGTACACTGTTTTGCCAAAGTTGGTTTAATGACAAAATTTTTGCATCTTGTGGACTTACTGTTTACAATGGAAGATTCGGTCACTTGGGACCTTGACTCTTTGTTTGTTTTCGTGGTTTGAGTCTAGTTTATGTTTAGGTTTATTTGTTTGCTAGAGGACGAGCAAAGGTTCGGTTTGGGGAGTTTGATGAGACGGTTTTATACCGTCTCATCTGGTCTTTTTTACCGTCTTTTTGTTATCCTTATGTATATTTTTAGTAGTTTTCCTAGAGTCTTTTTACTTGTTTTGTTCTTTGTGTATTTTGCAGGTATTTGGCTAAATCACGCTAATTGAAGGCAAAATGGTGTATTTTACATGCATCTACAAGATATGGAGTTCCAATGCTTCATATGGATGCTAGAAGTGGAGCGGGAAGCCTAAAATACCAAGAATCGAAGTTAAAAGGAGCAAAAAGGAGCGGAAAGGGCAAAACAGTCATTTTGGAAGAACTGGCGACGCCAGTAACTCTCTGCTTCATCTGCAGACCAAACTGGCGACGCCAGTTTTGATTACTAGCGACGCCAGTTTCTTCTTTTTGCCATTTTTCTGCGTTTTGTTTCCTAATTCGCCAGACTTAGTTTTCCTCCTTTCTATTAGTTAGAACGAGACACAATTACTGGGAATTTTTCATTCTATTGTGAAAAAAACACACTTTGCCCTAGTTCTAAACCTAGTGGATAGAAAAAGCTCCACACATCCATACTTTGACATTGAGACAATTTGGAGCTTGGTTTTGCTTAATTATCGAAGAATTGATATTGAATCCCTGATTACTGTGGTAAATCTCTATTGTTTTATCTTATTCAACTCATTCTTACTTTGTTTCTCGAATTGTTTAAGCTTGCATGCGATTATCATTCTGATGTGTTAATCATGAGCAATATCTTGTATTCTTTCATCCTTGCTTCGATTATGAGTAGCTAAACCACTCCGGACATGGTAGTTGCGTGCTAACTTTGCGTATTCACTTCTAGGGTTTGAAATCGTTCATATAGGTTAGGCTCGTTCAAAGATCTTCATAAAAACCCTTCAATTCAATACTCTCGTTCAAAGATTCTCTAAAATGTTTTGGTTAAGGATCGTGGATTGACGACCCACAATTACTCTAGTTCAAATATCTTCAAACTCGTTTGGTAAAGGTTGAATCTGTACACCGACCGTGTGACAGTATGAACCTATCCCTAGAGCGATTTGGCATATCTTGATTGTAACTATCGTGTTCTTCCTACCTCATTCATTCAAATCAATTACATTGAATTTTCTGTTTTCTAGTTTTATTAAGTATTCGAATTCAAGCAAATCAACATTGTTTCGCAAGTGACTGTTTGTTTTCAATCGTTGCGATAGCCTAATTGATTCCTTAGCGAACGACCTCGTGGTTAGCATTGTCTATTTACAGCAACTGCTTTCTACATGGTTCCTAAGTAGTAATTTGAGCATATCACTATGCTGGATCATTAGTTGATAGAAAAAGCACTTTAGGAACTTGTCAATTTCTTGGTGCTAGATTAATATCATGGTTCAGCAAGAAACAAAACTCGATTGCCACATCCACCACAGAGGCTGAATATATTGCTGCTGGGTGTTGTACTTCACATATATTGTGGATACAACAATAACTCAGAGACTATGAGATCAATGAAGAGAAAACTCTTATTTTATGTGACAACACAAGTGCTATTGCCATAACTCAGAATCATAAGTTTCATGCTAGAACAAAGCACATTGATGTTAGACACCACTTCATTAGAGATCATGTTGGAAAAGGCAATATAGAGATACTCAAGATTGGTACTGAAGACCAAATTGCAGATATCTTTACAAAGCCTTTGCAAGAAAGTAGGTTCTTAACCTTGAGACATAGTCTTGGGTTAATGCTGCTACCAAAGGAACTGAAAAGTTCCAATCTCTGAGACGGGAACTCAGAAGGGAGAAAGATATCTAGAATGGGTATCCAGATATCTAAGGCAAAAAGGTATCTGAGACGGGAACTCATATACTAAAAGGATGGGTAAAAGTGTCTTTCAAAGATTTCTGAGACGGGTACTCAGATATATGTGAGATGACAAAGTGAGGGGGAACACAAAAGTGAAATGTGGTACAACTGTATTCAGTCAACTACATCTCTAGTGTTTTGTATATTTCCATTTATATGCTAAGTTACATACAGTCTCTGAACTGAATAGATAAGTCCAAAGACTGTCCCCTAGTTACAGAAAAAAGATGTGATTCAGAAAGCTATTCACCAAATTTCATTAATTGCGCACAATTACAATTACTGATTGTGATCATTGCTGAAGAAGCAATCGTAACCCTTGATGAAATGGGCATTTGATCTTAACAGACGAGATTAATTCTCGGTAAAATAGTGGACTGTAAAAACACAGACGTGGCGCACTAAGCATTTAATGCAAAATGATTTTTACCCACGCCTACCTGCATTTGCACATATACATATGTACAAAACTAATTTGTATGTATACGTCTGCTGAAAGTACAATTCTATATATATAGGATTTTGGCAAAAGAAATCACTTTCGCCTAATCCAACATTCACACTTACACAGAAATAGCAAAAACCTTTCAAAGATTTCTGCAAATCTCTGTTCTTCGCTTAGTTATTCTACAAAAAATCACTAAAATCTCTTTCCGACTTTCAAAAGTTTTCACTATTTAAAGAGATGGCTCCAAAACGTGCTTCTACCCAGAAATCCTGTGCTACCTCATATCTTGAAAAGCAAGCACCAGTGTTGGTTATCACGAATAATCGGTTGGTAGGAGACTTCAATCTTGACCATTGGACTTCAAATCACAGGATGACTTGGGGTGGTGCCATGATTGAGGAATACCTAGTTGCTGCTATTGAAAACCAAACTGATAGGAAGTTGATTCTTGGTATGCTTGAAAAGGCACAAATCAAGGGTTTCCTGTCCGCTATTCCCAGTGGAGTTTCCTCACTGGATGTGTTGGAAATTTACAACAGTTCCAGGATCATTTCTTGTGTTTCTGAAGGCACTGAGATAGTGTCTATAAAATCAAAAGTTCAAGGAAAGGACATCCTTTTGAACCTAACAACTTTCTGTGAGTTGTTTGAACTTCAAAATCCTGGAAATGATTTTGAAATAAACACCAAGGATGATGTGATTTGTGTGATCTTGAAAAATCAGATACACCCATCGACTTCAAACTTGCTGACATCAGAACTAGACATCTGTTGGTTCACTGGGATGTGTTGACATGCATTCTTCACAGATGCTTTGATGGTCTACAAGGAGGTGCTGACCAGATAAGCGAAGAACGCTGGATGATGATGTTCTTGTTAAATCAACGGAACAAAAGGTTGGAAAACCCATTCAACTGGGGAAAGTACGCCTTCATGAAGTTTGTGAAGAGGCTACAAAGCTTTGAGCCAAAAATTGTCAAAGGCCTTGCTGAGCCAAAAGCCATAGTGAGCTTTGGACTAAAGATATGCTTCTTGCTGGAGAAGCTTGGCATTGAGCTCAGAGAGAAGGCTGACATAGCCAACAGTAACCTACTCTACAAATATGAGTATACAAACATGATGAAAAAGGTTACTGTATCTCAGAAAGGTTCCAAGAATAAAGACTGATGAGGTATCTGTGGGTTCAGCTGCGACCAAAAAGCCCAGAACTTCACGAAAGAAGTCTGCTGGCAAATCAGAAGGCATACCCATTGTGAATGTCGACTCTCAGATATCAGCCGCCACTGCTAATGAACTCATCAATGCTGCAAAAGATACAACTACTGATGAACTTATCAATGCTACCAAGGAAAGCCTTACTGATGAACCCATTGGTAATAATGAGAGTAGTGGCAGGTATCAAGCCCTATCTGCAGAAACCGCATGAATTATGGATCAATCAGTTCCTAATGCTGATGTGAGCTCTGATGATGATGATGAATTGGTCATCTCTCAAGTCCTACAGAAATCAAAAAGGGCTACGGTTGCTGAAAAAGCAATAAGTTCAAAGGATGCTGAAAGAAAAGAGGTATCTGAAGAAGAACCTACACCACAGGTTGCTGAACAAGCACCTATTTCAAAGGTTGTTGAGAAAGCACCCATTACTAAGGTTGCTGGAGAAGCACTTAGTACAGAGGGTGTTGAGATAGAACCTAAGTCCAAGGAATCTGGACAAGTTACACTCAAGCTGGTAGAAGAAGCTTTGAGGAGTGGTGATATAGTGATGGGGGATTCTGACATTGCCTCCACACTATACAAACTGTCACAAAAGGATCAGGATGAGTCGCACTCTGATTCACCTTCCAGATCCAATTCACATGATTCGCCAGATGATAATGAAGCCATGGTAAATGAATTACAGTTTGACATACCAACACTTCTGATTGCTGAAGAAAATCCTGCAATTGAGCAGGTTCCCCAACTCAATGAGAGGGATCAAACTGAGACCCCTACTCAAAAAGATCACATAAGGGAGGAAACTGAGTCCCACACTCAGGAAAGGTCTGAAGTACCTGAAACTTCAAACAAAGAAGTTGCAATGGAACAACAAGACCAATGCATAGAAGGGACACAAGTTCCATATATAAATCAGCCTGACACTGCTCAGGTAACTGAATGGTTTAACTCTTTACTTGTGATAACTTATGCTTAAATCTTGTTACTTATTAAAATTTCTTTGTTACAGGCTGAATTAGAAACAAAAGAACAAGAGGAAGCTGGAAAGCTTGCCTCAGAATATGAGAAGGAGGCTTCCATAGCCCCAACACTTAAGGAACAAGAGCCTGTCTCACAGGTAGAAAATAGTTCCTTAAGATATAACTTCTCAGATATGTGCTTTATACACTTGACTGATATTCGTAAGTGTTTGTTTCTAATAGGCTCCAACTGAGAAAGAAGAAGATAAGGTAGAAATGCCAGAAAAGGACCCAGAAACAGTCAAGGTTTCTGAAGAAAATGTCATTGAGCCTTCTAGTGTGAAGGTATATAAAATCAGTGATAAACATTCTTCATTATGGGTTAATATGAATTATTCTCTAATTACTCAATACATTCTACTTACAGGCTCATTCAGAAGTAGACGTGCAAGGGAAAAGAGTTGCGACATCCCCTGCACCCATTGCAATTGACGAAGCCCCTAAGGCAACATCACCAGAAACTGAGAAAGTTTCTGAGAAAAATGATTCTAAGCTTCCTATTGAGGAAGTAAGTGAAAAACTCAGAGATCATTGAAGCTTAACTGCATAAATTCTTTCATGACAATTTCCTAGTATTGTGATAATTTTAATTCTCAGGTTCAAGTAGAAAGAAAGGTTGATGAGGACCAGACTCCCAAGTCTCCACCTCACAACAAGATATCTGCGGCACCCCCTGCCTCAGTAGTACAAGTCTCTGAGCCTGATGTACTTATTCAGGTAACTCAGAAAGCTAACTACACTAGTACTCAGATATTTACACATGTTTTGAATCTAACTCAAAACTCTTTCTTTCAGGCTCAAACAAGTGTGCCAAAGGTCTCTGCATTCTCAACAGAAGACCTGCTTCCATTCTTCAAAGACCACACTCTCAAAAAACACCTGAAGTGTTTCAGAAAGTGGCAAAAGCTCAGAAGCTCAGATCTGACTGAATTAACAAAGGTGACTGATCAACAATTGAGAAGAGTTAGAGCTTTTGACTTGGAGAATTATGTCCATGCTATGTTCCCAACAATTACTCTGCTGCATAAGGACTTTGTCAAAGAAGCTGCACACAAGCTCATAAAAGCTTTTGAGAAGGCTGATGATCAGACTTGAATGGAGATGACATTCAAGCCTCCATTGCCTAAGTCCCTGCTGAAATGAAGAAGTTCACTAAGTTAGTCACTCAGAGAACAACAAGCTTGGTTATTGCTCAGAGAGACCTAGGCATGGTAAGGGATGATGACAATACTCTTGCTGAAAAAGCCCTCAATGAGGCTAGCTATGCTGCTGGGAAAGCAGATGCTACTCAAGGTCCACTGGTACAGCTCACTGATAAGGAAACATGACTTATCAAACAAAATCAGGAGCTCAAGGCTTATTTGGAAAAGGTGGTTGCTGCTTACAACTATCTGTAAGGAAACTTTGACTCCCTCTCAGAATCTTTTGTGATTCTTAGTCAGTCAACAATGACTAAGGTGGAAGTATCTCAAGGTGCTCAGAGAGGAATAGGAAGAGGAAACAAAAGAAAATCTAAACAACAACCTCTCAGAATAAATGAGCCCTCCTTCAGTCAAGCTGCTACTCAGATAGTAGCAACAACGTAGCAGATTCCTGAACAAGGAATGACAACAAGGGCCAGATCACAAAAACCTCCAAAGGTAACCAAGTCCCCAAGGAGAAGACAAGTAAAAGGGATGTAAGAGTCTTCTGAAGAAGAAGAAGAAGAAGAAGGCCAAATCAAATCCCAGGGAAATAAAGAAGGCTGCAAATCTCCCACAAAGATTAATATTGATGATGATGATGAAGAGACTGATGAAGATGAAGCTTGATGAATCGGTTTTATACCGTCTTATTCGGTCTTTTTTACCGTCTTTTTGTCATCCTTGAGTATAGTTTTACTTAGTTTTCCTAGAGTATTTTTACTAGTTTTGTTCTTTGTGTGTTTTGTAGATATTTGGCTAAACTACGCTAATGGGAGGCAAAATGGTATATTTCATCTACATCTACAAGATACGGAATTCCAATGCCTCGTATGGATGCTAGAAGTGGAGCGGGAGGCCAAAATATCGAGAATTGGAGTCAGAAAGGCGTTGAAGGAAAAAATAGTCAATCCAGGAGAAACTGGCAACGCCAGTTATCAAACTGGCATACGCCAGCAACTTTCTGTTTCACGTAGAAAGAAACTGTTGACGCCAGTTTGGGAACTGGCGACGCCAGTTTTAATTAACTGGCAACGCATGTTTTCCGACCGGCGACACCAGTTTCCTCTTTTCCGTTTCTTCTGCGATTTTATTTCCTAATTCGTTTCAGACTTCGTTTTCTATTCCTAGTATTAGTATACATCGAGATTTTTTACTTTTCATTTCAATTCTATTGGGAAGAATAATACCTTGCTCTAGATCTAGACCTAGTTTTCAAGGCAATTACCCGATTTCGAGGTAATTGAACCGCTTTTCCTTGTAATTCGAAGATTGACGTTGATTGGGAGATTATCTACACAGGTTTTGCATCGATTCATTTTCGTTCTTCAATTTCTACCTAGGGTTTGTGACAACGAAGGGTAAAATTGTATCAATTCTCACGAAGCTTTGTTTTGTGCTTGAGATTATGTTTATTGCTAGTATGATTGTGCTTTCGCTTATCATGAGTAGCTAAACACCCCTATTATGGGGTGGTGACTGATTCAATGCTTGCTAGCTAGGGTTTATGTGATTCGAAGTGAATCGGGATTCGATTACTTGTGCTTTTTAGATTAATCGCATATCTTGCTATTACGTTTGATGCGCAATCCCTCAATATCACTGTTAGATTAAGAATTTAATCAATACACACAAATGTTTTCCATCTTGCTTCAATCTAACAGTTAGTTGTAAACAGTAATAGTAGGATAAGCTAGATTGATTGTATCCTAGTGGAATTGACGCCTCCACTAGTGCTATTCGTTTTTGAACCCAAGTCTGTGACAACCTGCGTAATCAATCACGTGAATCACATATATCCTGCTAGCTAGCTTGTTGACGCTACCACTTCATAATTTTCCCCATTCATATATTCAATCTCATTACTATCAATTCGGTTTCTAGTAGTTGCAAGTAGTTATTTTCTTTAGTGTAAGGAATATCTGTTAATATTTTGATCACTCATCACATGTTCTTATCTTAGCCAGAAAGGTGATTAAGTGCTCTTGGTTCACTTGAACATTGTAAAAGAGGAAATCACTGAGTATGATTAGTCTAGTAAATCTTGTATTAGGATTATAAGTCTCTCAGTGTAATTTTTTATTTCCAGAAGACCATGAAGATCAATCCTAGCAATGGAGCTTTTCTGAAGATTAGAAGACTGAAGATTGCACAAGATTTATGAAGATATCAAGGTTAAGTCTCATTTGATTTAAAATGTCTCTGGACCATGTTATAAGTGTAACATTTGCACTTATGCTAAGTCTTGAACATATTTATCAAAGAAGGGAGACATGTGAGCTTCCAGAAAGCCTCATGTATCCGTTAAGACTAAAGGACAATGAACAGTACTATGCATTAAAGGCATCGGCAGAAATGCTGCAAAAAGCAAGTCCTCTCTGAAACAAGAGATAGTGACTTATGAGTACATAGTTCAAGATATAAACGGATATAATTTGATAGGGAGCACAACGGACACAATTCAAACGCCTCTCAAATTTATCTATATATATCACACACTTAGATGCTTGAAGAACACACCTTAGAACGCTCTATCTTGCAAACTTACCATCAAGCAAAGTATTCTCTCAAGCACTCTACTACCCGTTCTGAAAGCTTTCTGTTGCTTGAAGAATCACTAGTAGTTCTAAGTTGTCCTGAACAGTAACAAGAGCTTGTTATTCGTGAAAGAGTTGAACTATCAGATACCCTTTCTGAAGCTCATTCTCCAGAATGGACACCAATTACTTGGGTCAGTAAAGAGCAGACTGTCATCCACTGAACAAGTGTATTAAGTAGTCTTGTTCTATTAGGCTCTCTGAAAACATAACTGAAAAGTTATACGAGAAGCCTCTCTGACAAACCTTATAACCAACACCATCAAGGCGTGGAGTAGAGGAAGTACTTGATTTGGGAAATCAGGGAATAACTCCAAGGTTATCTGAGTAGAGGAAGTACTTAGCTCTAGGAGCTGGGGAATAACTCAGGGGGAACATTTGGTTGGGAACCATTTGTTTAGGAATCTTAGAATAGGATTATTGTAAGGTGAACACAATTATATGTTCTAGTGAATTCTAGGTCTCAGAAAGACCGAAGTGGATTAGTTGGAGGATTACGCCACCTACAGATACCACTATACTTGTTGTGTTATTTACCTTTCTGTATTTACATTTCAGCAAAGCACACACACACTTACTTATTGTTTCTGCACTTACCTATCTTAAAGTCTTCCGCGCTCTGAATTTATGTATCAGAAACCCCTAGGTTTCTGAGAAACTGTGTTTATCGACAAAAGTTTTAAAAGACTATTCACCCCCCCCCCTTCTAGTCTTTTACTTTGCCGTTATCTGGACCAACAAGTGGTATCAGAGCCGGAGGTACACAAGCCTTCTGCACTGAACCTAGATCCCCAGATAAGTGAAGGAACTTTGTCCCTTTCTGAGGACTACATAATTTGTGTGTTAAGCATGCAGGTATGTCTCTGAGTGATGCTCCCATTCTAAAGCCAGAAAACTACGAGAAATGGAAGAACAACATGATGCTCCATCTGGAGGCCATTAGTGATGAGATGATCTATGTCATCAACGAAGGACCTATCAAAATCAGACAACTCAAACAAGTTACTGAGGTGTCTGATGGAAGAAAAGCCTCAGACAAGGAAGATGGAAGCGAGAATATGGCTGCTAGTGATAGTGGTCATGTTGCTCGAGGAAGCATTATATATGAAGACAAGCCAAGAAAGATCTGGACATCTGAAGATGCCAAGAGACACAGATTGGATGGTCAAGCTTGAAATATAATCATCAGATCGACACCTGAGCACATACAGTGTAAACTGTGGGGTGCTAAAACGGCGAAAGTTGCCTGGTAATTGATTGAAGAAATCTGTGCCGGAACAGAGAAAACCAAAGAAAACAAGTTCGAAGTTCTTAAATTGAAGTTCCAAAACTTCAAACAAGGTCCCACTGAAACTCTGGAAGAACTTGATTTCAAATTTACTACACTTATGAGTGATATGGCTGCACTTGGTGAAAGCAATAGATACTCCCAGTCAGAAAAGATTAAGACAATTGTCAGAAGTCTCAATCACAACTAAGAACACACTAAGTTCTTTTACTTCAATCAAGGGATGCCAAATATTACTCCAGTAGAGCTCTTCTCTCATCTTGCTATTGTAGACTATGAGACAACTCAGAGAGAACAAATAGCTGAAAAATTGCAAAGTGTTGCTCTAGTTTCTCAAGCCACTTCTGAAAAGAAGGATACCAAAGAAGCATCTGAAGAAAATTCTCTTGCAGTAAGACACATGAAGAAATTTGTGAGTCAAGAGATTGAGAGAAGAAAAGCAAAAGAAAAGCTGAAAAAGCATCTTTGCCCAAACTATCATCAGTACAAGAACATACAAGTGAACAACTCTCTGAACACCCCCATTCCGAAAGGTGTTAGTACTGAAGCTGCAGAAATAGGAAATGATATCTGCTTCTATTGTCAAAAGCCTGGTCACTTCAAGAGAGATTGTCCTGCTTTAAACAAGCTCAAGACAGGTGACAAGAAGGACAGAAGAAATTTCAAGAGAAATCAAAGGGCCTTACTGACTGAAGAAAGGAAGAAGATTCAAATTCAACTTTATGCTCTATACTTTGAGACAGATTCTGAAGATGGAGATTCAGATGACTCAAACCTACCATCACCAGAATTGTGTGGAATCACCCACGATGTAATTGACTTCGGCCTGAAGAAGAAAGAAATGTGTGGAGTTCTTTGAGATTCTGGTCGGACATCTCCAACATTGAAATGTGTCTTATGGCTGATGAGGTAACTAACAATTCACAATTTCTGTACTATGAGAGTGATGATGGAATTGAGGATCTGGAGTTGGTCAAGAGTGAATTGGATCGTTATGAGAAAGAATTTCTGGAAGCACAATTCAAAACCAGAATTCTAGAGGAAAGCAAAGAAACTCTTGAAAAAGAGGTTACTAAGCTAACCAAAGTATCTGAAAACAAGAACGCTGAAATAGCCTTTCTGAAATCTCAGATATCTGAGAAGGAAAATTTTCACAAACTAGCCTTGAATGAACTTACCAAGAAAATGATGATGCTGCTTTCTGAGAATGAAGAAATCAGAAAGAAAGAGCTATCCTTCCAATCTTATGCAAAGGCTAGTGACACTCTCACTGAGGTTCAATCCTATCTAAGAGATCCCACTGAGAAAGATGGACTTGGACTCGATGAACAATCGAGTAATTCATCTCCTCTGAAGAAGAGTGATGAAAGGTTGACCTTTGTAAAAAGTCAACAGAATGGTTCTTCAACCACCTATAGCATTGGTCGAGAAGCTAGTGGTGACAAAGGAAAAGGAGTAGCAACCCAACCTTTGAAAGAACAACAAGTTCACAAGAAACTTGTGGATGAGGTTTCTGAAAAGAAATACAACCCTCAGACGTAACCATCCACATTGCTATATTACTGGGAAAGGAAGAATTGCTGGAATAGGCAAATTCTCTACTGTACCATTTTATGAAAATAAAGACGGTGCAGAAACTAGTAAGGCTTCTGAAGAACGTATTCAGAAAGCCAAAGGTGTTCGAAATGGCATTGGCTATCGTGCGATTGGAAAAGTTCTTCTGCAACAATATAAGGAAGGACAAGAACAATGGCGCAAGGCTGATATTGCACGTAGCAATAGACAGAAGTGGAAGAAATCTCAAGCCACTGAAAAACTGAATGCCAGAGCTAGAAGGAACTGGCCAGAAAGGCTAAGTGTGCTGAAAAGCAATCCCAGAAACCTAGGGTCCAGAAAGCACCAAAAGGAACACCTAGAAACACCACAAGAAGGAAAATTGAGATCAAAATTACTAATTTTATTGCATCTCCTTCTGATCAAATTAGACAAAAACAAACTCCCAAGAAATTCACTAAAATGTGGATTCCTACTGGAAGAATGTTTAGTCTAAATGGTTCTATCTCTGAAGCAAGAACCTAACTCCTGTTTCCTGTTTTGTGCAGAACGCCTCTTGGACTAAGGCTCAATGGCTATTTGATTGTGGATGCGGAAAGCACGTGACAGGAGACAAAGCAAATCTGGTCAATTACAAAGCTTGCAACAATGGACCAGACATCAGATTTGCTGGAGGAGAATTAAATCCCTCTCTGGGATTTGGCAACGTCAAATTAGGATCATTAACTATCACTGACGTATTACATGTTAAGGGTTTGAAATATAATCTATTTAGCATGAGCCAGTTTGCAGACAAGGGATTTACTGTGAAATTCAAAGCAAAGTATTGCAAACTTATTGACAATGAGTCAAAGCAGACAGTCTTGGTTGCTCGGCGGAAAGGCAGTCTTTATGTTGCCGACTGGGCATCTGCCACAACTGAAGAATGTCTCATGGTGAGTCAATCAGGTCACACAGAAGAGCACTGGTTATGGCACAAAAGAATGAGTCACTTGAATTTCAAAACTCTAAACAAACTTGCCAAGAAAGAGTTAGTGGTTGGCCTTCCCAAAACATCTTTCAGAAAGGATGGTATCTGTTCTGCCTGTCAGATGGGGAAACAATCTAAGATCTCTTTCAAGTCCAAAATCAGACACTCTAGTGTTAGACCACTGCAACTATTACACATGGATCTTTTTTAATCATCTGTAACTAGTTATGCAGGAAAGAAGTATGGTCTTGTTTTTGTAGATGACTTCTCAAGATTCACTTGGGTTATCTTTCTGAAGCACAAATCTGATGCTAGGGTGGAGATACCAAACTTGCTGAATAAGCTTGAAGTCATGAAAAAGGACAAGGTATCTGCAATCAGAACAGACCATGGTACTGAGTTTGTCAACCAGTACATAAAGGAGTTTTGTACCAACAAAGGTATACAACACCAACTTTCCTCTGTAAGAACACCACAACAAAATGGTGTTGCAGAAAGGAAAAATAGAACACTTAAAGAAGTAGCAAGGACAATGCTAGCTGACACTGAGATAAGTGAAGTTTATTGGGTTGAAGCTGTAAGCATAGCATGCTACACTCAGAACAGATGTTTGATAAACAAACACCATGACAAGACCCCATATGAACTCTTGGTTGGCAGACCCCCTAATATCAAACATCTAAAAGTATTTTGTTGTAGATGTTTTGTTCTTAACAATGGAAAAGAGTATCTAAGAACATTTCAACCAAAGGCAGATGAAGGTGTGTTTCTTAGTTATTCTATGAATAGCAAAGCATACAGAGTTTACAACAAAAGAACAAAGAAGATTGAAGAATCAGTTCATGTTGTATTCTATGGAGGAAGCAAGAAAACACCCCTTACTGATGAACTCTCAAAAAAGTTCAAGGAACTAATGATAAAGGATTCTGAAGAGAAACTCTCAGAAAGGAAAAACATCATTGTGGAAAGAGAGGATGAATCTGACGAAGAAAAGCATGAAATGCCTATTAACAACCAGATGATTCTCAGACATGATGAAGAATTTCCTATGAGAATTCCAGAAATGGAAACTAAAGATGTTCGTCAGAGAGCTAACTCTGGAAATGACCTCTCTGACAGGCATGTCCCAGAAAGCTCTCACACTGAGTAAGTGTCAGACATTCACCGCCCTTCTGAGGTGCAAAATGTCACAGATACTGAAGAAGTATCAAGTCATAGTGATTGACATTCAGATCACTTAGTTGTTGACCCTACTAGCCCTAAACCCATGATGAGATGGATCAAGGATCATCCTGCAAAAGACGTGATTGGACCAATCAATCAAGGTGTTAGGACTAGGAGAGCAATAGCTAAAAATGCTAACTCTCTCTTTGGATGTTTTATCTCAAACATCGAACCAAAAACTATAGAAGAAGCACTAAGAGACCAAGACTGGATCTCAGCAATGCAAGAAGAGTTGGATCAGTTTGAGAGAAAAAAGTCTGGAACTAGTTCCATTTGTAGAAGGAATATCTGTGATTGGAACTAAGTGGGTTTTCAGAAACAAGATGAATGAATCTGGTGAAATAACCAGAAACAAAGCAAGGTTGGTTTCCAAGGGATTCACCCGACTGAAGGTTTAGATTTTAATGAGTCATATGCACCAGTTGCCAGATTAGATGCAGTAAGACTCTTTCTGGCCTTTGCAGCTCACAAAGACTTTAAAGTTTATCAGATGGATGTCAAGAGTGCATTCTTGAATGGTAAACTTGCTGAGGAAGTCTATGTTGAACAACCACCTGGCTTTGAAGTTTCCTCAGAAAGTAGAATGGTCTATAAGCTACAGAAAGCTCTTTATGGACTGAAACAGGCTCCAAGAGCATGGTATGACACTTTGGATAAATACCTTCTGGAAAGTGGTTTCAAGAAAGGTGAAGTTGATAAAACTTTATTTACTTTAAACCATGATGGGAAACTACTCTTAGTTCAAGTATATGTTGATGACATCATATTTGGATCTAAGGACAAGCAACTTTGTGATGACTTTGCAAATCTCATGAAAAGTAAGTTCGAGATGAGCATGATGGGAGAATTGAACTATTTCCTAGGATTGCAAGTCAAGCAACTCAATGATGGAATATTCATTAGTCAGACAAAGTATGCAAGAGACATGATATTCAATATGCAGTTGGAGTGTGTGCTAGATTTCAAACAAATCCAATGCAATCACACTACAACATTGCTATGAAAATATTAAGGTATGTGAAAGGTACAGTAGATGTAGGTTTGTGGTATCCTAAAGAAAGTGGATTGAGTTTGGCTGGTTACTCAGATGCTGATTATGCTGGATCAATGCTTGATAGGAAAAGTACCTCAGGAACTTGTCAGTTTCTGGGAACTAGACTTATCTCATGGTTTAGCAAGAAACAAAAATCAATTGCAACTTCTACCATAGAGGTTGAATATATTGCTGCTGGTTGTTGTGCAACACAAATTATGTGGATTCAACAACAACTCAGAGACTATGGACTCAATGAAGAGAAAACTCTCATTTTCTGTGATAACACAAGTGCTATTGCAATCACACAGAACCCAAAGTTCCATGCCAGAACAAAGCTCATTGATGTTAGACACCACTTCATCAGAGACCATGTTGAGAAAGGCAATATAGAGATACTCAAGATTGGCACAGAAGACCAACTTGCAGATATCTTCACTAAGCCCTTACAAGAAAGCCGGTTCTTGACCTTAAGACATAATATTGGATTAATGGAGTTGCCTAAGGACTGAAAAATTGTCCTGAATATCTAAAGGCTGAATAAGTGAGTAGGCCTCTGAGAACAGGTTCTCAGAAAGCCAAGTTGATAAGAAGTGATGCAAAGGTTTCTGAGTAGCAATACTCAGAAAGACAAAACATTTCTGGAACGGGTATCCACAAAGGCAAAGGTCGGTACACACTTAATAAGTAAATAAAACTAGAACTTACTTACTGCGAGTGGGACAAATACATTCAAACGACTGAAGCTTCTGACACTTGAATTCAGAAAGCTATTTAGTCATAAAGAGAAATGGACACACAAAGCCCAAAAGTATAAGTTCTGAAAGTCAAACATGTGCAATGTCTTGTATTTTTACCATTTTCATGATAAACAATATATAGATAAGGACTTGACACTCAGAATGATAAGCTCAAACGATTAAGTGTTCCTACTCTTTACTAAGTGACACAATGAATGTAGCATATTAAAAATCCATCAAGTCGGCACATTACCATTTGTTGATTGATATCATTACAAGATATTCAATATAAGCCCTTGATGAATAAATGTTTGATCTCAACGGGTGAGATCAAAACAAAGCAAGTAATGTCTGTTGAGAAATGCAGACATGGCCTACTACGCATTTAATGAAGTACAAAGGACGTACCACGCCTATGCAGATGCAAAGACACGCATTCATATTCAGCTATATGTATGTTGTATCTTTGTACATTTATACTATATATATATAGGATTTGGGCAAAAGACAAACACTTTTACCAATTCCGAAATTTTCAAACTTGCATCAAAATAGCAAAATCTCTCAAGATTTCTGCAAAACTCAACTTCTTGTGCTTAGTCTTACGAAAGATAGACTAATCTCGATTAATTGCAATATTCATCTGAAAAATACTCACTCTAAACTCTATATAAGAGATGGCACCCAAGAAGATGACCACCAAGAACCCTAAGGTAACATCCTCTACTCCTGCTGAAAAGCAAGGAGGAAAGGAACTTAAGGTGTTGAATAAACGCATATACAGGAAAGTTTACCCCATTGGACTGGAACCCTAAACACAAAATGAATTGGGGAGCCTTTCTAGTAAAGAGATATGTACCAGCAGTTATATCTTCAAAACCGAAGAAAGCGATATGCGAATCTTTGAAGAATTCCCACAAGCTTCTATCTCGCACCAGTGGACTATCCACCTCGGATGTCTTGGAGTTCTATAACAACTCCAAAATCTTCACAAAAGTTGTGAATGATGAAGAAGAAAAATACATGCAGACTGAAGTCCAAGGACAAGAAATTGTTCTAAACTGCAAGACTTTCTGCAAGATATTCCGATTGAAAAATCGAGGAACATTTGAAGACATCAACATCAAGGACGCTTCCATGATTCAAGGCGTCAAAGAGCTATTTGAAGCAATCCAGTTAGAAAATGCAAAAGGTTGCCCAGGAGACTTTGTTCTGAAGGCCATCAGAACTAGTCATCTCCAGAAACACTGGAGTACTTTAGCTCTTATTCTGGTCCGTTGCTTTGATGGCAACAAAGGTGGAGTAGACCAGATAAGCATGGAGAGATGGATGATGATGCATCTTCTGAACAAGAAGCATGAAGGGCAGGAAACCCACTTCAATTGGGGGAAGTATGCCTTCAACAAATTCCTTGGACATATTGAGGAATTTGAGCCCAAAATCATCAATGGCCTTGCTGATCCAAAGGCCAATATGCACTTTGGTCTCAGGATCTGTTACATTCTGGAAACAATGGGAATCACTCTCAGAGAGAGGCAGGAAATCCCAGTCACCAACTCCCTTTTCAGACACGCTTTGAAGAAAAGGAGAAACTTCTCTTGAACGCACTTTCGAGAAAGCGAAGAAGAAGAAGCTGACAAGGTGAGGAGGTCTCTGAGCAAGCCAAAGCTAAACCTCCAATTGCCAAGAGAAAGAGGACTCATAGCAAAAGAGCCTCCAAGCCCCTAATCATACAAGAGGCACAACCTTCTGGAGACAAGGTCTCAGAAGATGTTGGACGCTCAGAAAGGCAAATCCAGAATCCCCCAAGAGTCCTGAACCAGAATGCTCCAGAAATCTCCAGAGATGATAGAAATATCATAGATGGGTCTGCACCAACACAGAATAGTGATTCTGAAGATGATGAAGTACTTGCAAAAGTACTCAAAAGGTTCAAGTATGAGACCCATGGAGGAGCTTCAAGCTCAGCTCTTCAGAAAGACAAGAGCCCCTCTGCCCAGCAGGAAGAAGAAGGCCTGGGTGAGGAAGATAGAATGATGGAAGATGTTGCCATTGCTTCCACATTCACAATGCCAGCATTTAATATTTCTGAAGAAAACCCTGTTCTTGAACAGGTTCCTCAAACTTCTGAGAGAGCTCAACTCTCAGAAAGAGATCAAACTGAGATGGAAACTCAGAATGATACTGCAGAGGAGATCAATAATGAGTACAGAGAGACTGTGGGTTCACCACAAGTTCAAGAGATCAATGATCAGCCTGACTCTATTCAGGTAACAAAGATAGTTTGTATCTAACATGTCAACATAATTGTATGTTAACTTGTTACTCATAAGCTGTATTTATTACAGGCCAACTTGGAGACACACTTTCATGGGGAAGAAAACTTGTCCACCCCCTTGAATCAAGAAGAGGTTCCTCCAACCTCAGAACATCAAGAAGAGCCTGTCCCACAGGTAGTAAAAGTTATCTCTGAACAAGGAATAACTAACTAAAATTGCTCTTATGTTCTAATATTCTTAATGTCTCTTCTTAGGCTCCAACTAAGGAAGTAGTGGTGGTGGAACCAGCACCCCAAAACCTAGAGATTCCGTGAAAAAGCTTTACGAGGAAGTATTCTTGAGCCTTCACGAGAAGGTAAGTAATCAGTAATAATCTTCTTCAACGAATGCTCTGGAGAACCCACTACTAAAATCTCTTATGTTTGTTCTGACAGGCTCAGTCAGAAGAAAAATTGGATGGAGAAACAGTTGTGTCATCTCCTCCAAAAGAAACTAAAACTGCTGAACAAGCAGTATCTGCAGAAAAACTGCCAGAAACCCCCAAGGTTTCGGAGGAACTTGCTACTGAGCTTCCTCACTTGGAAGTAAGTGAAGTCTCAGAAAGCACTTTTCCATCTATTTTTTTTTGTTAACAGTTTCTAAACATATTTGATTGTAATTCTCAGGTTCAAGCAGAAAGAAAAGTTGATGAGGATAAAACTTCTCCTCACATCAAAGTATCTGAGGCCTCTGTGCCCAAGCAAGTAAAAATCCAAGCAGATGAGCCTAGTGTTTCTACACAGGTATGCTCAGAAAGCTCACTTCTGCACACAGATACTAACACAAGTAGTTTGAACAAAACTAACTTGAACACTTTCTTTCAGGCTCAAAGTCTAGTGCTAGTTGATTTACTCAAGGCCTTCCAGAAGCACACCTTAAAGAAACATCTCAAGTGCTTCAGACAGTGGCAGAAACTCAGAAAGGCTGACCTTTCTGAAGTAGCGAAATGTCGATGTCCCGGAAAAGAGCAATTGCCCTAAATCTGGAGGATTATATCCATGCATTGTTCCCTACAGAGTCCTACTCATTTGCCACTCTAATGCATGAAGACTTCATTCATGAAGTAGCACAAAGACTTATAGCAGATTTCAAGTCTGCGGATGCTCAAACCCAAGAGCAGATGGTTATCCATCCTGCCTTGCCCAGCAAGCTCACTACTTATCCTGCTGAACAAGAAGAAGTTAATGGGAGGATGATTACATTCCCAAACATGATCAACCTGGTTTCAGAAGATGACGAGGAGATGGACGAAAATATTTTTCAAGAACCTCCCTCTGAGCATCCAAACCAAGAAACAAAGAACAAGAGTGATGATGATGATGATCAGAATGATGATCCCCAACCTGGACAGGGCGGGATTCAGAAAGCTAGCAAAGAGAGTGGAGAAAAGGCTATTCCCTCAATTGCTCAGAAAGCTCCATCATCATCACATTCCAAGTCTCATCAAGATACCCAACAAGCTGAACTCAATGATGCCATAGAAGAAATTTCAGCTGCTGAGTTTAGGATTGAACAACTCAGAAAGGTATTGGAAGAAGAAAAGAGAATCAACATTGAGACTCAAGCTCTTGTTGATGAAAAGGAAGCCAAAATCAAAAAGCTCGAAGAAGCTAATGCCAAAGAATTGGCACTCCTAGACGAGCAAAGAAATTTGAAGAATGCCATTGTTGTCACATCTGCTGAAATAGATGCAATGGATGACAATGATGATGAAGAGCATGATGCTGCGACTGCATCAGAAAGACCTTCTACATCTTCTCAGAAGGCCAGCACACTTGATGGAAAGCAGAAGAAGATTGTCAATCTGCAAACAATCCAAGAAAAAGATTATGACAGTGATGCTGAAACCCACAACTTGATTACTGACGCAGAAGATGAGAGACTTGTTACTCAGCAGAAAAGAGCCCTACTTGCTCCTCATATATTCTCTACACCAAGTAATTCAAGAAGTGAAGAGCACCGTGCAAGGAACAGTGTCTTTTTAGAACTCAGAAAGACACTAGGTGCCCAAGACACAGAAGTGCTAAAAACCGTCCCAGAAGAGATGAAGCCTTTGGCTGCTGCTTTACTCAACAGAGCAACCAGCATCGCTCTCTCTCAGAAAGACCTAGGGTTGGTCAGGGATGAGGATTGTAACAATGCTAATGCAACATTGAATGAAGCCAGCCATGCTGTCCTGCAAGCCAACGCCATCCTAAGGCCGCTTGAAGAGCTCAACAGAAAGGAGCAGGAACTGGTTAGGCAGAACAACGAGCTGAAGAAAGAACTTCAAGAATTAGTCAGGGTGCACAACAATCTCCAGAAAAACTTTGAAACTCTCTCTGAAGCTTATGCTATCATGAGTCAGTCATTCATGACTAAGGGGGAAGAAGAGATGCCTCAGAAAGGCAGAGGAAGAAAAAGAAAACAATCAAATCCTCCCTCCTCAAGTCAACTTGTCATTAAGGACACCACTGGAGACACCCTTGCTGAAGAAGTTGTTCCAGATCAAACCAGCCAGAAGGCTGAGAAGTATGGTCACTAGGGGAACCAAGTCCCTTAGACTCTCATAAGAGAAGAAGACTTTTGAAGAAGAAGAAAAGAAGAAAAGCAACGAAGGGACTGAGGATGCTCTTGCTGCAAAGCAAATGAGCAAATATGTCAGTCGAGAAATTGAGAGAAGAAAAGCCAAAGAGAAGCTGAAAAAGCATCTAGGCTCAAACTATCACCAGTACAAAAACATGCTAAGCTCGCTGAACAAGCCAGCTCAGAAAGCATCATGTACTGAGGAAGTAGAAATTGGAAACGATATCTGTTTCTATTGTCAGAAACCTGGTCACTTCAAGAAGGATTGTCCTGCCTTCAACAAACTAAGGACAGGTGACAAGAAAGATAGAAGAATCTTCAGAAGAAGCCAGAAAGCTTTATTAACTGAAGAAAGAAAGAAAATCCAAACTCAACTGGATGCTCTAGACGTTGAGACAGATTCTGAAGATGAAAATTCAGATGACTCAACCTTACCATCACCAGAATTATGTGGAGTTACTCATGATACAATCGACTTCGGCCTCAATAAGAATGAAATGTGTGGAGTTGCTGAAATTGACGGTCCAGACATCTCCAACATAGAAATCTGTCTTATGGCTGATGAGGTAACAAATACTTCTTGTTATACTTATGAAAGTAATGAAGAAGAAATAAAAGATCTAGAAAATCTCAGGAAAGAACTTGACATCTATGAAAGAGAATTTCTAATGATCCGAGCTAGAGCCGAAAATCTTGAAGAAGAAAAGAATTCTCTTGCAAAGGAAAATTCTCAATTAGTTAAGATATCTGAGAAGAAGGATGCTGAAAATGCATTTCTCAAAGCTCAGATATCTGAGACTGAAAAGTCACATAAAGAAGCAATGGCTGAATTACGAAAGAAATATGAAGATCTTCTTTCTGAGAACAAGGAACTCGAAAAGAAAGAATTATCTTTTCAATCTTATGCCAAAGCTAGTGACACTCTTACTGAAGTACAATCTTACTTAAGAGATCCTTCAGAAAAGAAAGGACTTGGGTTGAATACAAAGACAGATTGTTCTATCACTCTGAATAAGAGTGAGGAAAGAAGAACATTTGTAATTACTCAGCAAGATGGTTCCCATGCAATCTATAGTATCGGTCAGAAGACGAAGATTGTTGACAAAGGAAAGGCAGTTGCGACTAAACCTTTGTGGGAAAAACAAGTCAAAAACAAAACTGTTGGGCACGTCTCTGAAAAGAAACACAACACTGAAAAGTGTAAACACCCACAGTGCTATGTCTCTCAAAAGGGTAGAATTGCAGGAGCTGGCAAATTCTCCCATGTCACTTTTTCTGGAAAGAAATTGGACCAACCAGAGACTAGCAAAGCTGCTGAGAAAAGATCTCAGATAGCTTCAAGTGCTCGAAACGGTATTGGCTATAAAGGCATCGGGAAACAACTTGCTCATGAATACAAACAGGAGCAAGAACGATGGCTAAAGGCTAGAATTGCTCAAAGCAATTATCAGAAGTGAAAGTTGAATCAAGCCACTGAAAATCTGAATGCCAGGGCTAGAAGAAATCTGGCAAGGAAAGCTAAGTTTGCTGAAAAGCAAACTCAGAAACCTGACAGGTATCTGAAAGCACCAAATGGAGCACCTAGGAACACACCAAGGAAGAAAATAATTCTTAATAATGACAATCATTCAATTAGAATTCCTCCTTATGTTCCTATCAGACAAAAGAATGTTCCAAGGAAATTCATTCAAAAATGGATTCCTACTGGAAGATTGTTTAGTCCTGATGGTTCCAACTGTAAATTGAGAACCTAATCTCCAGTTTCCTGTTGTGTGCAGAATGCTTCCTGGACTAAAGCACAATGGCTATTTGATAGTGGATGCGGAAAGCACATGACAGGAGACAAAGCAAATCTGGTCGATTACAAAGCTTGCAACACAGGACCAGATATCAGATTTGCTAGAGGAGAATTAAATCCCTCTCTGGGATTTAGCAACGTCAAATTGGGAACATTAACAATCACTGACGTATTACATGTTAAGGATTTGAAATATAATCTATTTAGCATGAGCCAGTTTGTAGACAAAGGTTTTACTGTAAAATTCAAAGCAAAATACTACAAACTAATTGACAATGAGTCAAAGCTGACAGTCTTGGTTGCTTCGGCGGAAAGGCAGTCTTTATGTTGCCGATTGGGCATCTGCCACAACTGAAGAATGTCTCATGGTGAGTCAATCTGGTCACACATAAGAGCACTGGTTATGGCACAAAATAATGAGTCACTTGAACTTCAAAACTCTGAACAAACTTGCCAAGAAAGAGTTAGTGGTTGGCCTTCCCAAAACATCTTTCAGAAAGGATGGTATCTGTTCTGCCTTTCAAGTCCAAAACTAGACACTCTAGTGTTAGACCACTACAACTACTACATATGGATCGTTATGAATCATCTGTAACAAGTTATGCAGGAAAGAAATATGGTCTGGTTGTTGTAGATGACTTCTCAAGATTCACTTGGGTTGTCTTTCTGAAACACAAATCTGATGCCAGGGTGGAGATACCAAACTTGCTGAAAAAGCTTGAAATCATGAAAAATGACAAGGTATCTGCAATCAGAACAGACCATGGTACTGAGTTTGTCAACCAGTACATAAAGGAGTTTTGTACCTGCAAAGGTATACAACACCAACTTTCCTCTGTAAGAACACCTCAACAAAATGGTGTTGCAGAAAGGAAAAACAGAACCCTTAAAGAAGCTGCAAGGACGATGCTAGCTGACACTGTAAACGCAGCCTGCTACACTCAGAACAGATGTTTGATAAACAAACACCATGACAAGACCCCTTATGAAATCTTGGTTGGTAGACCCCCTAATATCAAACATCTGAGAGTATTTGGTTGTAGATGTTTTGTTCTAAACAATGGAAAAGATTATCTGAGAACATTTCAACCAAAGGCAGATGAAGGTGTATTTCTTGGTTATTCCACGAATAGCAAAGCCTACAGAATATACAACAAAAGAACAAAGAAAATTGAAGAATCAGTTCATGTTGTATTCTATGAAGGAAGTAAGAAAACACCTCCTAATGATGAACTCTCAGAAAGGTTCAAAGAACTAATGTTGAGGGATTTTGAAGAAGAATCCTCAGAAAGGAGAAACATCATTATGGAAAGTGAGGATAACTCTGACGTAGAAAAGCTTGATATGCCTAATAACAACCAGAAGACTCACAAACATGATGAAGAATTTCCGATGAAACTTCCAGAAATGGAAACTGAAGATATTCATCATGAAGCTATCTCTGGAAATAATCTCTCTAAAAGACATGTTCCGGATAGTTCAAACACTGAACAAGTGTCAGACATTAATTGCCCTTCTGAGGAGCAAAATGTCTTAGATACTGAAAAAGTATCAAATCAAAATCCCAGTGATTTACATTCAAATCATTTGGATATTGATCCTACTAGCACTGAACCTATGATGAGATGGATCAAGGATCATCCTGCAAAAGATGTGATTGGACCAATTAATCAAGGTGTTAGGACTAGGAGAGCAATAGCTGAAAATGCTAATTCTCTCTTTGGATGTTTCATCTCAAATATTGAACCTAAAAATATAGAAGAAGCATTAGGAGACCAAGACTGGATCTCTGCAATGCAAGAAGAGTTGGATCAATTTGAGAGAAACAAAGTCTGGAAACTAGTTCCATTTGTGGAAGGAATATCTGTGATTGGAACTAAATGGGTTTTCAAAAACAAAATGAATGAATCTGGTGAAATAGCCAGAAACAAAGCAAGATTGGTTGCCAAGGGATTTACCCAGACTGAAGGCTTAGATTTTGATGATTCATATGCACCAGTTGCCAGATTGGATGCAATAAGACTCTTTCTAGCCTTTGCAGCTCATAAAGATTTTAAAGTTTATCAGATGGATGTCAAAAGTGCATTCTTGAACGGTGAACTTGTAGAAGAAGTTTATGTTGAGCAACCACCTGGCTTTGAAGTTTCCTCAGAAAGTAGAATGGTCTATAAACTACAGAAAGCTCTGTATGGACTGAAACAGGCTCCAAGAGCATGGTATGACACTTTGGCCAAATACCTTCTGGAAAGTGGTTTCAAGAAAGGTGAAGTTGATAAAACTTTATTTACCTTAAATCATAATGGGAAACTACTCTTAGTTCAAGTATATGTTGATGACATCATATTTGGATCAAAGGACAAGCAACTTTGTAATGACTTTGCAAATCTCATAAAAAGTAAGTTTGAGATGAGCATGATGGGAGAAATGAATTATTTTCTAGGATTGCAAGTCAAGCAACTCAATGATGGAATATTTATTAGTCAAACAAAGTATGCAAAAGATATGCTCACAAAATTCAATCTTAAGCCTTCTGAAAAGAATGCTAAGATACCTATGAGCATTGGAACCAAAATGACCTATATTGAATCAGATAAGCGTGTTGAAGAACATAAGTATAGGAAATTGATAGGTTCACAACTTTACCTCACTGCAAGTAGACCTGATATTCAATACGCCGTTGGAGTGTGTGCTAGATTTCAGACAAATCCGATGCAAACACACTACAACATTGCTATGAAAATATTAAGGTATGTAAAAGGTACAGTAGATGTAGGATTGTGGTATCCTAAAGAAAGCGGATTGAGTTTAGCTGGGTACTCAGACGCTGATTATGCTGGATCACTGCTTGATAGGAAAAGCACCTCAGGAACTTGTCAGTTTCTGGGTACTAGACTTATCTCGTGGTTTAGCAAGAAGCAAAACTCAATTGCAACTTCTACCACAGAGGCTGAATATATTGCTGCTGGTTGTTGTGCAACACAAATTCTGTGGATACAACAACAACTTAAAGACTATGGACTCGATGAAGAGAAAACTCCCATTTACTGTGACAACACAAGTGCTATTGCGATTACGCAGAATCCTAAATTTCATGCCAGAACAAAGCATATTGATGTTAGACATCACTTCATCAGAGACCATGTTAATATAGAGATACTCAAGATTGGCACTGAAGACCAACTTGCAGATATCTTCACTAAGCCACTACAAAAAAGTAGATTCTTAGCCTTAAGACATAGTCTTGGACTAATGGAACTACCAATGAACTGAAAAAGTTTAGGAATCTGGAATGGGCATCCAGAGAAGAGGTATCTGGAACGGGCATCCAGAGAAGAGAAAAGATAAATCTGGAACGGGTATCCAGAAGTCAAAAAGGCTAAAGAGCAAAAAGACAGCTTAAGATCTTTGAGACGGGAACTCAGATATCTGAATCACTCTATAAACGGGGAACACAAAGGAGAATAGTACAACTATCTGCAGTTAACTACTCTCTTGAAATTCGCATTATTTCTATCTTGATGAAAAACTTGGAAAAATCCTAAGTATAAGACAGATTCAGATGCAAACAGTGTTCTTGGTCATACAAAAACGTGATTCAGATAGCTAATAGCCAAAATTCATTAACTGGGCACAATTACACTTGTTAATTGTGATCATTGCTGAAGAAGCAATGGTGACCCTTGATGAAATTAAGCGTTTGATCTATACGGTGAAAATTAATTCACAGTAAATAGTGGACTGTAAAAATTCCGCCAAAGCCCACTTTGCATTTAATGCCGAACTAGCTTTTGCTCACGCCTGCTTGCAAATCACATATACGTACACACAAAATCAATTTGTATGTATTTGTCTGTTGAGATTCTATTGCTATATATATAGGATTTTGGCAAAAGAAATCACTTTCGCCTAATCCAAAATTCCGACTTACACAAAAATAGCAAAACCTTCTCTTGATTCTCTACAAACCTTCTACAATCTCTGCAAATCAAGATTAAGTTTTTCTGGAAAGAATTACTGAATCAAATCTCTTTCAAACACCAATCCCAATTCCCTACACTATATAAAGAGATGGCCCCAAAGAATTCTTCCACACAGAAATCTCAATCCTCCACTGGTACTGCTGAAAAGCAAGCACCAGAGTTGGTTATTGTGAATGAATTGGTAGGAGATTTTAATCCTGACCATTGGACTTCAAATCACAGAATGATTTGGGGTGGTGCCATGGTTGAGGAATACCTCACGGCTGCAATAGAGAACCAAGCCGACAGAAAGCTGATTCTTGACATGCTTGAAAAGACACAAATTAAGGGTTTTCTATCTGCTCGCCCAAGTGGAATTTCATCACTCGATGTGTTGGAAATATACAACAACTCCAGGATAATTTCCCGTGTTTCTGAAGGCACTGCAATAGTGTCTGTCAAAACCTCAGTCCAAGGAAAGGAAATCCTTCTGGACTTAACAACTTTCTGTAAGTTGTTTGAGTTTCAAAATCTTGGAAAGGATTTTGAAATAAACACCAAGGATGATGATCTCCTTGAAGGTGTTAAACAATTGTCGATGGCGTGTGATCTTGAAAATCGAACACCCATCGAAGTTCAAGCTTGCTGACATCCGAACCAGACATCTGATGGTTCACTGGGATGTATTGGCTTGCATTCTTCACAGATGCTTTGATGGTCTACAAGGAGGTGCTGACCAGATAAGCCAAGAACGATGGATCATGATGTTCTTGCTGAATCAACAAGACAAAAGGCTGGAAAACCCTTTTAACTGGGGAAATGCCTTCATGAAGTTTGTGAAGAAGATTCAAGGCTTGAGCCTAAGATCGACAAAGGACTAGCTGAGCCAAAGGCCACGATGAGGCTATGGTGCAAGATATGCTACTTCGGAGAAGCTTGGCATTGAGCTCGAGAGACAATTTGAAATAGCCAACGATAACTCTACAAATATGAGTATACAAACTTGATGAAAAAGGTTACTGGGTCTCAGAAAGGTTCTAAGAAGCGAAAGTCTGAAAAGGTATCTGAAGAAAAGGTTGCGACCAAGAAGCCCAGAACTTCAAGAAAGAAGTCTGCTGGCAAATCAGAAGACACACCCATTGAGGTTGTCGATTCTCAGATATCTGCAGGCCTTGCCGATGAACTGATAAAGGCAGATCAACTCATCAATGCTGCAAAAGAGTCATCAACTACTGAACAAGTAGACTCAGCAAGAGAAAGTGCATTCAGAAATGTTGCGACTAATGCAGAATGCCTTGCTGATGAACTTATTAATGCTGCCAAAACAGGTGAAAAGCACCAAGCCCCATCTGCAGAAATCGCAGGAGTAATGGACCAATCAGTTCCCAATGCTGATGAGAGCTCTGACGATGAAGATGATGAACTAGTCATCTCTCAAGTCCTAGAAAGAACAAAGAGGGCTAAGGTTACTGTAACAGTAACTGGTGATAAGGTTTCTGAAGAAGAACCTACACCTCAGGTTGCTGAACAAGCACCTATAGCAAAGGTTGTTGGTGCAAACACATCATCAAGGAAACGTTTCTTACGCACAACTTCAAGAAGCCATGATGAGTGGTAATTTAGTGCTGGCAGATGCTGATGGAAATGCCGCATCTAAAAATCTGGAAGAACACTCTACTGACCGATCCTCTGCTTCCAGACAACCACAACAACCACAAACACAACAACCACAACAGCCACAAGTGGTTGCTGAAATGGTAAATGAACTCCATTTCGAATTACCAGCATTACAACACGCTGAAGAAAATCCTGCAAAAGAGCAGGTTCCCCAACTCGACAAGAGGGATCAAACTGAGACATCCACTCAGTATGATCAACCAGGGGAGGCAACTGAGTTGCACACTCAGGAAAGGTTTAAAGTACCTAAAACTTCAAACAAAGAAGCTGTACTGGAACAAGAAGACCAAAGTATAGAAGGGTCACAAGTTCCAGAGACCAATCAGCCTGACAATGCTCAGGTAGCTGAATGGTTTAACTCCTACCTTGTGAAAAATTTTATGCTTGTATATCTTGTTACTTATATAAAAATTCTTTGTTATAGGCTGAGTTAGAAACACAAAAACAAGAGGAAGCTGGAAAGCTTGCCTCAGAAACTGAGAAGGAGGTTATCCCAACCTCGCCTCTTAAGAAATCTGAGCCTGTACCACAGGTGATAATTGATTCTTAAGATAACACTTTTCATTCATTTTTCTATGTGCTTAATCATTTAAAGTAAATGTTTCTAACAGGCTCCAACTGAGAAAGAGGAAGATAAGGCAGAAATGCCAGAGACGAACCCAGAGACCGACAAGGTTTCTGAAGAACACATCATTGAGCCTTCTAGCATGAAGGTACATGAAAAATCAGTGATAAGTATTCTTCATCATGGGTTATCTTAAACTTCTTCTAAAATATTCAATACTTTCTACTTACAGGCTCATTCAGAAGTAGAAATGCAAAGGGAAAAAGTTGCGACATCCCCTGCATCAATGGAAATTGATGAAGCTCCCAAGGCAAAATCACATGAAAGAATACCAGAAACTGAGAAAGTTTCTGAGAAAAATGACTCTGAGCTTCCTATTAAGGAAGTAAGTCCAAAACTCAGAACTCATTAAAGCATTTTTGCACAAATTCTTTCAAATAATTTCCTAAGTATTGTATTAATCTTAATTCTCAGGTTCAAGAAAGAAAGGTTGATGAGAACCAGACTTCCAAGTCTCCACCTCACAACAAGATATCTGAGACAACAATTGTCTCAGTAGCACAAGTCTCTGAGCCTGAAGTACTTACTCAGGTAACTCAGAAACTAAACTACACTTCTACTCAGATATCTACAAAAGTTTTGAAGCTCACTCAAAACTCTTTCTTTCAGGCTCAAACAAGTGCAAAGCAGGCTCCCAATGATGAGAAAAGGGACCTACTTCCCTTCTTCAAAGCTCAAACCCTGCCAAAGCATATTCAATGCTTCAAGAAATGGCAAAGGTTAAGGTGCTCTGATCTCTCTGAAATATTGAGAATCACAGATCAACCAACCAGACAAGCACGAGCTCTTGACTTGGAGACGTATATCAATGCAATGTTCCCTACCGAACAGTACATAGTTGCGACTCTATTGCATAAGGATTTCTCGAGAGAAGTGGCGCACAGTTTGATACAAGCCTTTGAACAGGCAGATGGTCAGACAAGATTACAGATGGCATTCAAACCAGTTCTGCCCCAGACTTTGCAATTTATACCTTCTGAACAAGAAGAGGTTAATGGGCAGAAGATCACTATTCCTGAAGTGATCAATCTTGTATCTGAAGATGATGAAGAGGAAGAGATAAACGAAAACGACTTCGATGAACCTCCCACTGACCATCACCAAAAGGATGACACAGACAAAAAGGATGATGATGATGCCCCTGCACCAGGGACCGGGGGAATTTCACAAAGAAATCATGCCTCAACTTCTGAAAAGCAAACTGAGAGGAAAGCACAGAAATCTCCGTCTCCATCTCCTCAAAAGTCAACTCATCCATCTTCCCAACAAAAGGTTATTACTGAACAAGTAGTTGAGGATTCTGAGGAAATCGCTCAGAAATTGTTGAATACTCAATCCAGAATTGCTCAATTCAGACAACTGTTGGAAGAAGAACAACAGCTCCATCTTCAACTGGAAGACCAGATAGCTAAATCCAGAGACAAGCTTGACCAACTACAAGATCAATATCTGCAAGAGATAATAGCTTACTCTGAGGTTAAAGAGCTACAGGATGTTGTAAATTCCATCACCAAAGAACTCGATACTGAAGAAGTATCTGAAATTAAGCATGATGCTAAGGCTGCATCATCTTCAAAAGAAGTACCATCCTCCTCCCAAAAAGGGAAGAAACCAATCTCTGAGATGGTTCTTTGGACTACACAATCGATGAGAATGTCCACGAGGATGAAGATCACTGGGCTGATTACTCAGATGATGAAGAAGACAAGACTTTGGCAGAGCACCGCAATGAACATCTAGCGGTTTCACACTTGAAAAGGAAACTGATTGCTCCTGAAAATTTCAGCAAACTGCCAAATGTCCACTCTCATGAATACATGAACAGATGCAATCTTGGCTCATCGAAAAGGAGATGTCTTCACAGAACAAGAAAGTAATTGCCTCCGTCCCCTCTGAAATGAAAAAGTTCACTGAGCTCATCACTCAGAGAACAACTAGCATAGTCATTGCTCAGAAAGATCTGGGAATGATAAGGGACGATGATGCGTCTTTAGCTGAAAAAGCTTTCCAAGAGGCAAGTTACACTGCTGGAAAAGCAGATGCCATCCTAGGCCCATTGGCAGAGCTCACTGATAAGGACAATGGACTTATCAAGCAAAATCAGGAGCTCAAAGCCGAACTTCAGAAGTTGGTCACTGCCTACAATTATTTACAAGGGCATTTTGACTCTCTCTCAGATTCTTTTATGAGACTGAGTCAGCCAACAATGACTAAGGGGGAAAGAGTGTACAAATCTGGACCTCAAAATCAGGGGGAATGGGAAGAAGGAGAAGAAAACAAGAAGAAATCTGGAGCTGGTGCGGCTCAGAGAGGAAGAAGAAACATGAAAACTTCCCAGCCACCACTCAGAATCAATGAACCCTCCTCAAGCTAAGCTGCTTTGCAAATAGTCGCTGCTTCCCAGAAACCTACTGAAGGAACTACAATGATAACAAGGGCCATGGCACAGAAACCTCAAAGGAGTACCAAGGCTCCAAGGAGAAGACAGGTTAAAGGGATTAATGAATCTTCTGAAGAAAAAGAAGAAGGCCAAATCAAGTCCCTGGGCAATGAAGAAGGCTGTAAAACTCTCACAAGATTTAATCTTGATGATGATGAGGAAACTGATAAAGATGAAGCTCCTCTTCACAGAAAAAGGAAAATTATAAGCCTAACTGAGCCCATAGCTGCAAAGCCCCTAGCAGCTAAAACACCCTCTGGAAATACCAAGTCTATCCAGGGTGGTTCTTCAAGCAACAACCCCAAAGAGAATTCAAGACAGAGAAGGAACGGTCGAGAGTCGAGCAAAGACAAAGTCAACTTCCACTCGGGCGGAAGAAGCCAAATAGAGTATGTGAAGAATGACAATGATTCCTCGCTCTGAGTGCATCAATCAGAAAAATGGCTATTGGATTCTGGAACTTAAGCATCTACTGGTAAATTCAAGATTTCCAGAACCAATCCATAAACAACTCATGGCATGGAAAAAAGATAAGCCAACCTTGATCAACACCAATCACATTAAAGCCTGGTTGGATTTTGAAGTTGTCAAGAGAACTGAAGCCATGAGAAAGGACCTCTCTGATGAATGTCCATATGGAAAGCCAGATGATGTGCATAGAATTCTGAATATCACAGGAACAGGCACAAGAGCAAGACTCGTTGTGGAACCCTATGAGTAGTTCTATCTAATTGAAGATCAATACAAGGGTGACATCAGATATCTGAGGATTATCTACGAATACTTCAAGCTTTCAGATATCAGAATAGAGCATGCCTGGAAGTGGGGAAAGTATCTGTGGGTCAAACATTTTGTCAAGAAAAATCCTACCAAAACCTACAAAGAGGTCTGTGGATTTGCCAGAGACACTGAGATGCTCGTCAGAACACTTCTCTATGATTATTCTGATGACATCAAAAGGTTTGGAGATAGGAAATTTGCAGACTGATCCATAGAACTACTGTTAAGGACTTGAAGAGTTAAAGACTTGAAGACTAGTCTAATAGGATGTTTACTTGGAGCTTGGCTACTCCTGTTGTCCTAATTTACTATTTTTTTTGTATTTTTGCTGACTGAGCTAAACTTGTTTTATGTATTGAAGTTATCTGTAATCTTTCTTTGTAACTTATCTAAAGAACTTACTCTCAGATAGTATTCTATAAAAGATAACTTGTCAGCAAAGATCACACCTAGTGATTTGGTTGATGTTTACTTTCTGCACTTAATTGAATGAATTGAAAAATCTTAAGAAATGATTAAGTGTTGGATTGTTCACTCATCCAGATTTGTAATAGGTCAGATAGTCATCGTTGAATGATCAAAAAGGGGGAAATTTGTTAGATATTTTGTTAGAAATATCTGTTTAGATTTTGATCAGCAACATGATGACTTATCTTAGTCTCAGAAAGGTGATTAGTACTCTTGGTTCACTTGAACATTGTAAAAGAGGAAACCCACTAAGTATGATAGTCTAGCTAATCTTGTATAGGATGTTAGGTCTCAAAATGTAATTTTTATTTTATGAAGAGAAGACCAAGAAGAAGACATCCAAGCAGAACAAGTTCAACGACATTGAAGATTTGAAGAAACTGCACAAGATTACTGAAATAGTTTTGCAGATACCTTGGCCAGATTTCTTGAAGACGCGAATGATTGCTAACCAAATCATGTCACAAGAGATATCTGAGAAGTCAAGAGGTCCATCTGGAAAACAAGGAAAGTGTCCACAGATATCTACACTCAGATACCTTGAGCTTTAAACCACATTTCTGATAAAGAAATATATATTGCAAACAAAGTTGTTTCAATAAAAGTGGTATCTGAAGTTTTAGGTAAGGACGTGCTAAAAGTCAGAGAAAACTGATAAAGTTAAGTCTCTGATACAAAGCATAGTTCCGTTGGCACTACAAGACAAAAAGTATAGTACAATGCATTTAATGCACGGACATAGATGTCTGAACAAAAGCAACGGTACCTTCTGAAGAAGAAGACAAACCTGCTACAGTACTATACACAGATATCAATAGTTTGAATTTGATTTAAGCCTAACGGATACTATTCAACGCCATTCAAATTCATCTATAAATATCAACACTTAGACTGCTTGAGAAGACACGCTGAACCTTAGAGACACAGAACTTACTGAACAACATTTACACGAACATATTCTCTCAAGCAAAACTACTTATCCTCAAAGCTTTTTGTTGCCACCAAAGCTCCTGATCTTAAGTAGTACTAAAGTTCTAAGTGTCCTGATCCTAAACAAGCACAGCTATCTGTGAAAGAGTTGAATCATAAGATCAAGTATGTGAGATTCATTCTCTTGAACATTTATCTAAGACTTGGGTCAGTAAAAAGAACAAGATACCATACATTGAAAAGTGTATTAAGTATACTTGATTTACAGAGCTATCTGATTAACTGAAAAGTTAACAAAGAAGCTCATCTGACAACTCAAACCAAAACCAACACCATCACTGGCGTGGAGTACAGGAAGTACTTAGTTTGGAAAATCAGGGAATAACTCCAAGGTTATCGGAGTAGAGGAAGTACTTGATTTGGGAAACTAAGGAATAACTCCAAGGTTACTGAGCACAGGAAGTACTTAGCTTGGGAAGCTAGGGAATAGCTCAAAAAGGTTTCTGAGTACAAGAAGTACTTGGTTGTGAAAGCCGAGGAACAACTCAGGGGAACATTTGGTTGGGAACCATTTGTTTAAGGAATCTTAGAATAGGATTTTTGTAAGGTGACCTCAATTATCTATTCTAGTGAATTCTAGGTCTTTGGAAGACCGAAGTGGATTAGTTGGAGGATTACGCCACCTCCAGATACCACTATACTTGCTGTGTTATTTACTTTTATGTACTTACATTTCAGCAACACACACACACTTATCTATCTTAAGTCTTCCGCGCTCTGAATCTAAGTATCAGATATCTACACAGATATCTGAGAAATAGTTTTTATCGACAAAAGTTTTAAAAGACTATTCACCCCCCCCCCCCCCCTCTTGTCTTTTACTTTGCCGTTATCTGGACCAACATGAACCTACTCTCAGATATCAATCTATAAAAAGATAACTTGTCAGCAAAGATCACACCTTGTGATTTGGTTGATGTTTACTTTCTGCACTTAATTAAATGAATTGAAAAGATCATAAGAAATGATTAAGTGTTGGATTGTTCCCTCTTCCAAGTTGTAATAGGTTTTAAAGATAGTCATCATTAACTAATCAAAAAGGGGGAAATTTGTTAGGAATATCTGTTTAGATTTTGATCAACAACCTAATGACTTATCTTAGCTCAGAAAGGTGCTTAGTACTCTTGGTTCACTTGAACACTGTAAAAGAGGAAAATCACTAAGTATGTTAGTCTAGAAAATCTTGTATTGGATGTTAGGTCTCTGAATGTAATTTTTATATCTTTGAAGAAGACCAAGTAGATGGCATCCGGCAGAAGAGTTCAACAAACTTGAAGATTTGAAGATTGCACAAGATTGCTAAAGACGAAGGAAATTGGTCTCATCAGATACCTATGTCCAGATATCTTGAAGAAACAAGTGTTTTTCAACAAACAATTTTTGCAAAAGATATTTGAGAACACAAGGTTTCTGAACGAGGAAAAGTGCCCACAAATACCTACACTCAGATACCTTGGACAAAACATTGTTTCCAGGAAACAATGTTTTGATAAAGTATCTGGACATGTGAGAGTATCTTGAAAAGGACATGCAATGCTTCAGAAAGCGTGCATAGTTCAGTTGGCACTGCAGGACAAAAATAGTACAAGTGCAATAAATGCGCAGACAGAGACATCTGAACAAAAGAGGAAATCTCTGAAAAGAGACATTGTCTTCTGCAGTACTATTTTCAGATATCAATAGTTTGAATTTGAATTGAGCCTAATGGATACTATTCAAACGGCTTCAAATTCGACTATAAATATCACCACTTATAATGCTTGAAAACACACCAAGAACTTACACTGAAAATACCAAGAACACGGAACTGAATATCTTAAGCTTCTCTGATAATACAACTAGTGGTATCTTTCTCTCAAGCATACAAGCCTTCTGCCTACTTACTCTTTAGCTTACAGTTGCGACTATGCTCTTGAATTCTAAGTAGCACGAAAGTTCTAAGTGTCCTGATCCTTAACAAGCCTTGCTATCTGTGAAGGAGTTGAATCAAAAGATCAAGTATCTGAGTTTCATTCTCCAGAACATTTAACATAGACTTGGGTCAGTAAAGAACATATCACCACACATTGTGAAGTGTGTTAAGTGATCCTTGTTCTATAGAGTATTCCTACATAACTGAAAAAGTTATTAAGACTACTCGCCAGACAAACCATCATAACCAACACCATACATGGCGTGGAGTACAGGAAGTACTTAGTTTGGAAAACTAAGGAACAACTCCAAGGTTATTGAGCATAGGAAGTACTTAGTTTAGGAAACTAAGGAACAACTCAAAGGTTTCTGAGTATAGGAAGTACTTGGCTGGGAGCCGGGGAATAACTCAGGGGGAACACTTGGTTGGGAACCTAGTGTAAAAGGGAATCAAGAGATAGGATTATTGTAAGGTGAACTCAATAACTATCTTAGTGAATTTCTAGGTCTGAGAAAGGCCGAAGTGGATTAGTTGAAGGGTTACACCACCTTCAGATACCACTATAAAAAGACGTGTTATTTACTTTCAGCAATTTACTTATCGTTCTCTTTATCCTGCTAAGTATTTAAACACATTAGATCTTGCTGAGCACGTGCACTTATCACAGAAAAGTCTTCCGCTCTCTGATTATAAGTATCATATATCTTCACACATATCTGAGAAACTGTTTTATCGACAAAAGTTTTAAATACTATTCACGCCCCCCCCCCCAGTCTTTTACTTTGCCGTTATCTGGACCAACAGGTGTTGTTGAAATAAATCTTGTAATTGAGCAAGTTCGCCAACTCCCAACTGAGAGGGATCAGACTGAGGTTGCGACTCAGAATGATCAAATATGGGAGGCAACTGAGCCAAAGACTCAGGAAAGGCTTGTAGTGCCAGAAACTTCAAACAGAGATGTTGTCCAGGGACAACAAGACCAATCACATGAAATCAACACGAATTCCAGAGACCAATCAGCTTGACATTGATCAGGTTACTGAGTCATTTCACTATTTACTTGTTAACATTCTATGTTATATGTTTTGTATCTTATTGATTTATCTTTGTTACAGGCTGAAAAAGAAACTAAGGAAGGAGAGGAAGCTGAAAAGCTCACAAGAGGAAGGAGAGGAAGCTGAAAAGCTTCCTTCACAATCTGAGAATGAGGAATCTTTACCCTCCATCAACAAGGAATCTGAGCCTGTTACACAGGTAGCTGAAGATTCTAGTTTATATTCTCAGAGATCTCCATCCAATGAACTTTCTAAATTCTTATGTTTCTTAAAGGCTCCAACTGAGAAGAAAGATAGTGTGGCTGAAAAGCCAAAGACATCAGAGGATATACCAGAGACCTCACAGGTCTCTGAGAAACACATATCTGAGCCTCCTGTCAGAGAGGTAGAAATCTCAGATACCAATGTGTGTGAAATCCTACTTAATCTTTCTAAGTGTACTAACACTTTTTATTCTTAGGTTCAGAAAGAAATGGAAGTTGAAGAGTATAAGATGCCCAAGTCTCCTCCAAAGACATCTGAGGGTCCTTCCACCTCACTGGTCAAGCCATCTGAGTCTGTTGTTGCGACACAGGTAACTTAGATACCTGACACATTTGATACTCAGATATCTGAACAAGTTTTGACACTTAATCAAAACTCCATTTTCTTTCAGGCTCATTCTGTAGCACCTACTTCTCCGAGATCTACTGAAAGAGTAGACATCTCCTCTGAAGAGAAGTATCTCTCATTGCTCCAAGACTTTAAGTCTAACGCTCTACGCAATCATCTTCGATGTTTTGCAAAATGGCAACAACTTAGACGCCTTGATATGAGTAACCTATTCAAGCGTGCAGACGATCCTACTAAGAGAGAACAATGCTTGGCTCTTGAAAATTACATTCATGTCATATTCCCTACCGAAAGGTATGAACATGGGAATTTACTAAGGACTTCATTCCTAAGCACTGTGGAAGTATTGCTACTGGAAAGGTTTCAGCAAGCAGATGAGAGTACCAGACTCCAGATGGTTTCAAATCATGTACTCCCAAGACAAGAGGATTATATCCCAACTGAATAGGATGAAGTGGGAAGCCACATGGTTACTCGACCCCAAATCATTAACTTGACTTCTGATGATGAGGAGGACACAAACATGAAAGACAAATCAAAGTCCCCTCCTCCATCTGCATGCAAAAGAGATGAACATAAGGATGATGATGATGATGATGATGACGATACTCCTACACCTGGAGATGGTAGAGTTGCAAGCATCAAGAAGACCTCAGTTGCTGCAAAGCATTCTGAGAAGAAAACAAACAATTCCTCTACCTCATCCCATCAAAGATCATCAAATCCTAATACCCAACATCAAGACACTACTGCACAAGTAGTTGAGCACTCTGAAGATAATTTACAGAAGATTAAGGAAGTTGAATATAGAGTTGCTAAACTCAAAGCACTGTTGAAAGAAGAAGCAAGACTGCATCTTGAGTTGGAAACCAAGATGGTAGAGAGACAAGCCAACCTCAGAAAGGTTGAGGAAATGACTCGCAAGGTAGAGGAAGCCCTTGCTGAGCAAAAGCAAATTCAGCTTGCTGCACAAGCATTTGCTGATGAAATGGATGCTAAAGAAACTCTAGAGGAAGATACTGGAAAAGTATTGCCCTCATCTCGCAAAGGGAAGAAGACTATGCCAAGGTTTCTTACTTAAACAATGAGGAAGACTAGAGTGATGAAGAAGAAGACAAGGAGGACAACACTCAGAAAGTACATTACCATAGTCAACCTCAGACTACTATGTCTAAAAAGACATTGGTTCCTCTTGTACACATCCAAGTTCCTGATGATGAAGTTGAGGATTATGAGATGAGATCCCAGCACATGAAAGAGCAGTTCAAGGAGTTAGAAGATCAAAACAAGCAATTGATTGAATCTGTTCCTCCTGCATACCGCAAGCTTGCTGAAATGATTACAAGAAGAACTTCCAGCATTGCTCTGGAACATCAAGATCTTGTCATGCTGAGGAAACCAGATGAACAGCTCATGCAACATACAGATACTCATGCTGAAATTGCCATGACTACTATAAGCCAAGTAGTTGCTGATGTTTCCAAGCTGACAAATGAAGAAAATGGCTTTGCACAACAGAATGCTGCATTAAGAGCACAATTGCATGAATTATCCAAAGCCTACATAGGATTTTTGAATCACTATCAGATTCCTTTGTCAAACTAGTGGATAATTTTGATGAATCTTCTATGACTAATGGGGAAAGAGCTAGAAAAGTTACCAAGGGGAAAGGCAAACAAAAGATGATATCTGAAGATACCCAACCTCATTCTGCAACCCCTAGTCAACTTCAATTAATCACTTCTACTGAAAGAAGTGTCACTAGAACAAGGTCTCAGAAACATGCTATTGCTGCCAAGAGCTCAAGGAGAAGATACAGAGACTATGATGAGGATGAAGAAGAGATCTCCGGAAAGAGAAGAAAAGGCAGCAATGATGAATGTAAAGGTGTCTCAGAAACTCATCAGGTAGAAGATGATGATGATGATGATGATGATGATGATGATGAGGAAGATGAAGAAAATGTTCCTCTTATAAGAAAGAGACATTCACACAGCCCATCTGAGCCTTTACCTGCAGTTCCTTTAGCAGCAAGAACTCCTTCTAGAAATACCAAGTCTATCCAGCAAGGCACCTCTAGTGACAAACCCTCAAGAAGAGAAGCTGCAAGACAGAAGAAGATCAGAGAAAGGATTGAAGAACTCAGAGGAGTTGATATTCTTAGCCCTGAGGAAGCTATGATAAAATATACTCCAAGTCAATCTGATCTAAATTCTGCAAATTATAAATGCAAGAATGGTTATTGTGTAATGTTCTTGAAGGATTTACTACTAAACAAAGAAGGCTTCCCAGTAACAGTCTACCTTCAACTGATGGCATGGAGGAAAAATAGAAAAGATCTAATGCCAAAGGATAAAGTCAAGGATCACTTGATTTTGAGATATATGTCAGACAGATAGCTAGGAAGAAGGAGCTATCTGAATCTTGCCCCTACTATAAGCCAGATGAGGTACACAAAGGTGCAAATGTTCTTGGCACTGGAACAAGAACTAAATTTGTAGTACATGCTTATAAGTCCTTCTACCTCACTGAAGAAGATTACTAACTATATTTGAAGTATACAAGATGTCTCCTATTTAGATTGTTCATGCTTGGATCTGGGCAAGATACTACTGGGTTGAACAAACTAGCAAGAGAAGACCCACCGAATCTTACAGAGATAATGTTGAGTTCTCAAGAAGAGTTGAAATGGTTGTAAGAACCTACCTGCTTGACTGCTCTGATGACATTATCAGATATGGTGACTTTATATACCCAGATAAAGGAAGCTGATGAAGATTGAAGACTTGAAGACCAACTTGTAGGAAGTTCACATGGAACTTTGAATTTCCTGTTGTCCTACAAAGTTGTGTAATTTTTTTTTTTTTTTTTATTTTTGATGATTGTACTTTAAAGCTTATTCTGTAAAAGTTAACTCTGTACTCAAAATGTAATTTATCTGATGAACCTACTCTCAGATATCATTCAATAAAAAGATAACTTGTCAGCAAAGATCACACCTTGTGATTTGGTTGATGTTTACTTTCTGCACTTAAATAAATCAATTGAAAGACCATAAGAAATGTTTAAGTGTTGAATTGTTTCCTCATCCAGTTCATGATAAGTTTTCTGATAGTCATAGGTGACTAATCAAAAAGGGGGAAATTTGTTAAGAATATCTGTTTAGATTTTGATCAGTAAACCCTAATGACTTATCTTAGTTCAGAAAGGTAACTAGTAATCTTAGTTCACTTGAACATTGTAAAAGAGGAAACTGACTGAGTATGTTAGTCTAGCAAATCTTGTATAGGATTTTAGGTCTCAGATTTTAATTTTTATATCTTTAAAGAAGACCAAGAAGCATGCATCCAGCAGAAGGAGCTCATTTTTGAAGATCAAGAGACTGCACAAGATTGCTGAAGACTAAGGAGAAAAGTCTCCTCATATTGCTTGGCTTAGATACCTTGAGTAAATTAAGTGTCTTTGGAAGACAAGTATTTCAATAGGCTTCTGATACCCAATGCTCACTGAGTAAGGATATGCAAAGCCTCAGATAGCTTGCATTGTTCCGTTGAGACTACATGACAAAAGATAGTACAGTGCATTTATTACGCAGACCGAGATGTCTGAGCAAAAGAGGAAATCTCTGTAAAGAGAAAAAACTCACTGCCGTACTATCTTCAAATATCAATAGTTTGAATTACATTGTGCCTAACGAATACTATTCAAATGGCATCATTTTCAACTGTAAATATCACCACTTAGAATGTTTGAATACACACACCAAGAACTACATTGAACACAAGTTATACTCAAGCATACAAGCCTTCTACCTACTTACTCTCTAGCTTTCTGTTGCGACTAAAGCTCTTGAATTCTAAGTAACACAAAAGTTCTAAGTGTCCTAATCCTTAAACAAGAATTGCATATTTTGAAAGAGTTGAATCCAAGGATAAAGTTGCGACTTATATCTAAGATTCATTCTCTTGAACAACATCAAGACTTGGGTCAGTAAAGAACAACTTACCATACATTGTGAAGTGTATTAAATAAGATTGATTCTATAGAGCTCTCTAAGATAACTGAATAAGTTATAAGAGCTAGCTCACCTGACAAACTACCAGAACCAACACCAAACAGGCGTTGAGCAAAGGAAGTACTTAGTTTGGGAAACTAAGGAATAGCTCAAAGGTTACTGAGTAGAGGAAGTACTTGGCTGAGAAAGCCGGGTAATAACTCAGGGGGAACACTTAGTTGGGAATAGGGATGGCAATTTGGCCCACCCGACCCAGGCCCGGGCCCAGCCCAGTCAAGCCCGCTTTGACCAGCCCATTAGGGCTTATGGGCCGGGCCTGGGCTTGATATTGGAGCCCATGAGTCGGGCCTGGGCCTAACTTCCAGGCCCGTAAGCCCGGCTCGGCCCGTCATATATACATTTATATAGTAATATATGTTGTATTTATATATTTATATACTATGTATTTAATTTTTATATGATTGTGAATTATGTTACATAACTACATTAAACATTGAAGTATACTAATAAAAATAATTATCTTAAAATGAATTATATAAAATGATACTTAAATGAATGTTGTAGTCTACTTGTAGAATCGTTTTCTACTTCAAGTGTTTGTAAGCAAGTAGCTTAATGGAGGATTCAAGAGTAGAAAAAATAGCATTTGCATTCTTCATATCAAATTAGTTTCTGTTGGAAACAAAATCTTATACCTATATGTATATATTTCTTTTAATCTACACTCAAAAATATATATGCTGTGTATATATATCCAAGCCCGACCCACATCGGGCTCGGGCCTGGGCCCAAGTTCCAGGCCCGGACCGGGCCTGGGCCTGTGAAAATACGTCCGGGCCCGGACTGGGCCTCAAGAAGCCTAGCCCTAGTTGGGAACCTAGTGTAAAAGGGATCAAGAGATAGGATTTTGTAAGAGGAACTCAACTTCTTATCTTAGTGGATTCAAGTCCGGAGAAAGGGCGAGTGGATTAGTTGAGGGATTACGCCACCTTCAGATACCACTATAAAGCACTATGTTATTTACTTACCGCACATTATTTATTGCTTATCTATTGCTTGTTGAGTATACACACCTTATACCTTGCTGAGCACGTGCACTGATCACAAAAGTCTTCTACTTTCTGATTATAAGTATCAGATACCTTTATAGATATCCGAGAAACTGTTTTATCGACAAAAATTTGAAAAGACTATTCACCCCCCCCCCCCTCTAGTCTTTTACTTTGACGTTATCTAGACCAACAATATGAACATTGCTCAAGTTAGGTGAGGTAAGTACTTTAGTTTTATTTTATGTCAGTCGAGTTTTGTTTGATTTTTTTTTTAGTACGGTCTTGTTTGAGTTAGTGGACTTTAAAGTACCCAAAAATTGTGCCAATCTCTAGCTCTCTTGGTTCTGGGTGATTTTGTGATGCTAAGTATATATTAGCGAGGCAAAAATGACCCAGAACCATGCCACGTGGACGTCTGGCGTATACCGGGTGCGCTTGGCGCACGCCAAGTGTCTCGTAGACACTTGGCGCACGCCTGCAGGTTTACTGGCATATTCTATTTCTAAGAGAGACACTTTCCTATAATTTTTGCCAAGCTTCCATGCCAGATGCTTCGTAAGTGCCTGGCATACGCCAGGTGGAATCCTGGCACACGCCAGACGCTTCGTATGCGCTTGGCGTACGCCAAAGGATTCTTGGCGCGCGCCAAGCGCTAATTTGGCCGTTTTTTTGCGTTCTTTCTCGTCCACTAGCTCCTTTATTGTTATCTAACCTTTTAATTATATCTCAGGCTTCTACTTGCAGCTGTCTACACACTTCGGTCATTTACAAATAGGGAAGCCTTCTGAAATCAATTCTTTTTTCTCTCTTCACTCGATTGCTCGAGGACGAGCACGAGTTCAGGTTTGGGGAGGGGTGTTTTGATCTGCTTAAGGCTTCTTGGTTGTACTTTTCTCGTGTGTGTTTTTATGTTGCATGCCGTCTTTTTATTCGAGTCTGTTGAGTCTATGTCTGTCTCCCAAGTCGAGCGTCTATTGCATGTACTAAACCTGTTTAATTCTTGAGTTTTGATTGATCTCTGATTATTAGCAGTTGACATGTTATAAATTTGTTAAGTTCGTTTCTCTTGTATATAGAAAGTCTGTTCTAGTTCTGTAGTCCAAAAGCCTGTGAGCAAACCTTGGCCGATGAAAAAATATTATACCGGTAAATTTGTACTTGTGTGATTTTTCAGGAAGTGCAAACTCCCTTGTTTGCGCCTCATCATGCTCATGTGTACTCTGTGTAAGTTAAGTATGACGAATGACATGTTTTTCATTCCTTATTTGCTCAACCCAAACCTATTCCAAGAACAGGTTTGGGGAGGAGGTTTATGTGCGCCATATATGTATAAACGACTGTGATTTGGCTTTTTGTTCTCTCAAAAAAAATATTACAATAAGTCCCGGAGTGGATATGTGGTACTTGTTACCACCATTAGTCGTGTTGGGCACGTTTCAAATACTACCTATATACCGGTGTGGCCCTTAAAATCTATATGACCGTGAGGGTTGATGGTGTGTATACCAAACCAGCACGCACAAAAGTGTGGACTTTCGATAAAACGGACACTACCAAAATAAAGAGACAAAATAAGCATATGGGTCATTTATAAGACTGGAAAAAAGGAGTATGCAAAAAAGTTTAAAAAAATAAAAAAATGAAAAAAGAGAGAATGATTGCCATTTACAAGTTTGAACCTGTTGATTGTAGAGTTTTGATAAAAGTCACTTCTAACTTAACTGATTGAGTACATTGCATGAGGTATTTGAGGCATCTTTGTGACGTGAGTCACCTTCCTTTCTCTTTTTGTATTTCTTGAGTGATTACCCTTATTGGACACTTCCAGGAGTGTGAGAGATAGTTGCATAGGATCCACTTATGAGGGATTACCGGGTTAGACTTAAGTTCTATTTACTTGGGAACTAACTTCTTGGATTTATACTTGTTTTTCTGCAAACGTCAGTTTGATTTGAAACCTCTTGCATTTTTTGGGCTTATTACTTGCAATCGTAGAATCGGTAGCTTGGGAGCTAGACTTTTTTATGTTTGTCAATGTGTTTTTATTTTTCTAGGTTTTTTAGAGAGTCTGTTGCTTGAGGACAAGCAAGGGTCGGTTTGGGGAGTTTGATGAGTCGGTTTTACACCGTCTCATTTGGTCTTTTTTGTCGTCTTATTGTTGTCCTTAAGTATAGTTTTTATTAGTTTCTCTAGAGTATTTTTACTTGTTTGTTCTTTGTGTGTTTTGTAGGTATTTGGCTAAACCGCTTTAATTGGAGGTAAAATGATGCATTTTATATGCATTTACAGGATATGGAGTTCCAATACCTCGAACGTATGCTAGAAGTGGAGCGGGAAGGCAAAAACTATCAAAGTTGAAGTCAAAGTGCGAATCGGAGCCAACCAGAGTACCTCGTGCCAGTGCTCGCATACGCCAGCGCAAATCGGCGATGCCAAGATAATCGGCGACGCAAATGGCTACTGGCGTATAGCAGATTATCATGACGCCACTGGACGACTGGCGTACGCCAGTAATGCCAGATCGCCCGTCGTAATTCGTTTCTTTCCGTTTCTATTAGTTTTGAACAAAACAATTGTATTCATTATCTTCTTTACATCTTTTGCTCTCAACCTAGAACTTTTCCAAGGCAATTGCCTACTTATTACTGGAGGTAATTGAACCGATTATTCTTGTATTTGATGATTGATTCTTGATTGGGAGAACATATTCATACTTTTCTACCGATTGGATTCCAGTTTCTTTAGTTTTTACCTAGGGTTCGTGACACAATTTGTTAAAATCTGTATCAACTTTTGATTCCTGGTATTAAGTATTCGTTTATGTTTATTATGTTTTCGTATATGATATTGATTATATATATGCATATCATGAGTTGCTAAACATCCAATTATAGGGTGTAATGGATTCAATGCATGCTAGTTAGGATTTATGCAATTCAATAACAAGTAAGATGCGATTTACTGTGTGCCCTTTTGATTAAATGCATATGTAGTTATGTGTATTGTGTTTTTACCCCCAAAACCATCAAAGGATTATGCAATCTAATTTGCCACCAAAACATCTAGAGATTGCAAATTCATAGGTTCGTAACAATCACATAACTGCATTAGCTTATTAATTGTAGCTTAGTGAAATTTACGCCTTCACTAATGTTATATGTTTTGTAGAACAAAATAAGTTAGATCATTATCATAGTCCTTCGTACCTTATCCGATATAAGGTGTCTGCCTAGAGAGCTAGAGTAGTGTATTAATCGTTAGGACGTGCCCCAATGATAACTAGAGTAAATCGACATTGTTATTGTTGCATGTTTTCCTACTAGTTAGCTTGATTTCTGTCACCACACCATAATTCCCTCTCATATATTCGTCTTCACAAGTTAATCTGTTTTCTAGTTAGTCTGCATCATAGTTAGATTTTCATTCCGTGTCAAGCAAACCAACTTTTACCGCTTACATCACATTACTATTCGTAAACCATACTCAGCCTAGTTAAGTCCTTAGAGACCGACCTCGGGGTTAACTTCACTGCACTACAAGTTTTCGTAGTGTTGAGAATTAACTCTTGGCTAATTAAACAAATTGAAAACTCTGATTTGACACATCAGATCACATCAGTAAAGGGCTTATCTATCGCAATAGATAACCGACATGTCAATAGAACTCAGACTCAAACAATAAATTTTTTTAAAATAGGCCAAAGATATAGGCCAAAAGACGACACACAATAATCACGTAAAAGTGGCTAACATACCACCCCACATAATTACAAGAGTGGCTAACATACCACTCAACACCACCAAATTAAAAATCGAAAAACAAATATAACACATATATGTATATATACGAGGCAGCGCATAAGTTCATACCGAGGCATTTAATCATAAGAAATCACAACTTCCCTCCCCAAACCTATTCGATAGCTAGACCCTAGCGTAAATAATAAATTAAAAGAGAAGGTTGTAGAGTTACCGCCCATAGTATGCCTCGGTCGGCATGATCAATGGTAGGAGGGTGAACCGTGGAGTCCGGAAGATGATCCTCCACCAAAGTATTGTTGCCATAGGTTCTCCTCTCTCTTCAAATGCCTCTCTGCCCTCTGATCCAATTCTCGCAATGCCGCCAAGTTCGAGGAGCTACTCTGTTCCAAACTATCCATCCTCTGGTTGAGGGTATTGGTGTACTGATGCACTTATGATACCTCATTTGATAGGTTTTTGTAGCTAGTGCGGAGTTCGCCATATTGGGTACGCAAATGATCGTGTTTCTCCTCAATTGCATGGAACCTTGGGCCTGCCCATTGCTCGAAGTGAGCTTGCATCTCCTCATAGTAATAGGAGTAGGTAGAGTTCTAGGTACTAGGCTATGCTTCCTCTTGTGCCTCTTCGGCTGTGCTAGCCATGTGGGGTCCTTCGGGGGCCTCATCTTCTAATCCATATGCTGCTGGGTCAAGTTCTTCTTCGTCTTCCATGTCATCCACCACATTAGCAGTGGAAAAACCTTCGAGACCCTTCACCGCCCCTTGCATTATCTTTTTCACGTCCCTTGTTGTCAACAAAGCCTTTGCTTGTCTGGTCTTGACGATTGCTGGCACTCGATTTGCTTCACACTGTTGTGTGATGATCCATAGGAAGGCTAACCCTTTTGGCTTATAGCAATGGGCAAGGGTCTCCGTCACAATGACATCCCCGACATTAATGAAATCGTCGTTCATGAATGCTCCAATGAGCCTCGCAATCAGAGCTGACATAGTTGTGATGTACCCTAATGGGATTACAGTGTACTAAAGCCAATGGGAAAGAATACGAGCCATGGGGAGAAGATACTTCTTCTCTACCTTCTTCATTTCCCACTAAAGTGGGAATAGAGGAGTTGCCACCCTTCACAGGCCAGCCTCGGTAAAAACTTCTCCCTACAAAGTAGCATGGTCGTATATCCCATTATCCATGGTTAGATCAAACTTTGTACCGGTTCCAAGAAGAGGATTGACCATCTCAGCATTGTACAATATGTTCTTTCCTCTCACCCGGACAATCCCATCCAAATTACGCTCCGCGTAGTTGATGTAAAATTCCTTGACAAGAGTCAATGGATGCTTCTCTGATGTTAGAGTCACCCATCCAAGCTCATCAATACGATCCCAAATCCACGTAGTCAGGTTGTTCAAATCTCTTGGAAATGATATTCCCCTTTCCGCTATTATGCTACGTGTTTAGGAGAAATTTCTAACTCGGGAGGCTTCCCCTTTAGGAGAAAGAACAAACCCATAGGCATCTGGTTGAGGCCCTTCCAGTCTATTCGGTTGTCTAGTCCCACTTCCCGATGCTTCATCTCCACTTCTTCCGCGGATCAAAATTGGCTTTCTTTTAGGCGTTTTTCCCAGAAAAAGAATTGTTAGCTCTGTTCATTCAAAATTCCCAAACCAAGAATTCACAAGTAGTAACAATAATGCCTTATCCTAACACATAAGAATGTAATCCATAGTGAATTAGTTGTTATCAACTAGTGTTCTTCCCCAAACCAAACTTCTTTGTAGCATGATAATCGAAACGCCTAATCCTGTACGTTATTCAATCAATCCATAGTGCGCTCTTGATGCAAATGAGCTTTGGCAATACAATCATGCATGCAAGCAACATTCATCAACCAATTGTACCATCTTGTGCATTAAGGATGAAACCAAGCTATGTCTTACACAACCACTAAGCATATTTTGCTAGAATCAAGCAAAAACGCATGAACAATGTAATGCTACTTCAAATCAAGAAAGTACATAAGGTGAAGATATCCATTATTTGTAATTGGAAGCCCTTATGAGACGATAATTTAGAGTCTCATTTGGTCCTTTTTAGCGGTCTTTGTGAGTCTTCATCTTTAGTTTTTTAGTGTTTTTTTTTTTTATGTTTTTATGCTTTGGTGTTTTGGTTTTATTTTGTAGGAATTAGTGATTTTGAGCCAAAGGTGAAAAAAAAGAGATCAACCAGGCTCACCGCGGCCAGATTTTACAAGGCTAGCACTGGGACTGTTGAAGAGGCTCACCGCGACGAAGAAATTTGCCCGCCGTGGCTAGATTATGCGAATTGATATACATTGCGGCAATTGAAGACTCATTGCATGAGGCAAATCGCCTTGCCAAGTAGACTAAGATCCGAATTTGTTTTTCCTTATTAGTTTAGAATTGGGACTTCTTCCCACATACTCTCTCTTAACCTAGTTCTTAGAAAATCTCCAGTACTCATACTTTGACATTGTTACATTCTTGGAGCTTGGTTTTCACCTTGTTGAATCATCGATATCGGATTCTTGGTAATATCTGATAATTCTCTATTGTTTATCTCAATTTGTGTTTGTTATTGCTTATCGAATTGTATGATCTTGCATGCGATTATCAACATGTCTATGTTTATCATATTCAATTCCTTGAAGTCTTTGATCTTTGCTTCTACCATGACTAGCTAAACACTCAACACGGTAGTTATGTGACGATTCTCAGATTCGCTTTCTATGGTTAGGATTCGTTCATATAGATTCGTCTAGTTCAAAATATTCATAAAAACCTTCAATGCAATAAGCTAGTTCTAGATTCTCAAAATCATTTTCGGTTAAGGATCGTGGATTGACGACCCACGATTTCTCTAGTTCAAAACTCTCAAACAACAATTGGTTGAATTGGATTGACTGATTTATGTACACCGACTGTGTGACAAGTATGAACGATTTTCGTAGAGTGAATTAGCATTACTCGATCATAACTGCTGTGTTCTCTTCTCTCTCTGTCAAAAAACCGTTTATCTGCTTTTCTGTTTTCTTGTTATTAGAAGTAATCAAAACCAAACAAATCTAAATGTTTTCATAAGTGACTGTTTGCTTTCAACTGCTTGGTAACTTAATTGGTTCCTTAGCGAACGATTCTGTGGTTAACATTGTCTGTCTACAACAACTGCTTACTACTTATTTTCTAAGTATTAATTTGAGCACTCAAGCCCCGCCCTCAGGTTTTATTTGTCTAAATACAGACGGGTCAGCTTTCGGTAACCTAGGTAGGGCAGGGATTGGGTATATTTTTCGATCGGAAACTGGTAGGTTTATTAGAGCAGGAACGACATTTGTTGGTAAAACAACAAATAACACAGCCGAACTCCTAGCTCTTAAAACTGGCTTGTCTATGACTTTACAGTTGAATTTTCATCGTTCAATTATCCAACTAGATTCTCATTTTGTTATGGATGTTGTGAACAGGGGCAAAGCAGTGGTGTGGCGCCATAAGCGCCTCATCGATGATATCCATCACCTTTTGTTGTTTGTGCAAGATTATAAGTTGCATTTTATCTATCGAGAGGCGAACAATATTGCTAATATTTTGTCCAAAATAGGCTGAGGAATGCAGCCATATGCATATCATGATTAGATCCCAATAACCGTCATTGATGCTGCAAAGTTTGGTCTTTTGAATTGCAACATAGTACCAGATTGGCTAGATGTTCACTTAGAAAAGAGACTTAAAGCTATGTTACTATTCGTTTTTGTGTCTGGAAATCGACTATATACTCCTTGTAATCCTGTTTGTTCTTAAAAAATTATATTATTTTGTTTTTAAAAAAAATTCTAATCATAACTTAGTCAATGTATTAGCACTCTATCAAATGCAGTAAAATAAAAATATATAGGGTTATTTAATCTGCAGTACACTCCATGGGCTTTTTTTAATGAAAACCCATCACCTTTTTGCCCTATTTGATTCACATACATTTCCATGTATTGAGCCCATGATTTAAGTCAACCATTTAATCTAGCTGCCTACTGTGTCTACAGCTAGCCATATTGGGAATAAGCGTTGTTAAGCACGCCTAATTAATGAGAGAAGCTGCAATAATTGTCATCCCCACATTTATTCAACATTTCAACATATGCCCGATGATTGCTAGAATCATGTAATGGAGGCTGCTTTTCTTTTGTACAAAAACTTGTGAAAGTCCAAGTTTTTGTGAGAGTCCTGAGAGTCTTGCAATATTGTATACTAATTGTGCGGCTTTGTGTGTAAATTATTGATTTTTGTCTATTTGTAAATTGTCTATTGTTGTATACTAATTGTGCGGCTGAATCTTTTTGTGTAGGACTCTCAGGACTTTCCGGACTCTCATGAGAGTTTCTCTTTCTTTTGTTAATCTGGTATGATTGGATATTATGCTTCCTCTTAGCTAAATATGACCAGCTTGTTCTTTCCCTACATTTTGACCTTATGGCAACAATCTAGGTTGCTGAAGATATCTTAGCCTCATCAAACTGCAAAGCTACTTTAAACAAATATGTGTGACTTTTTAAATGTTGTATATATGCAAACATCAACAATCAAACATATATCATTGAAAAATTTAAATAATTATGCGTTTATTCAACCAATGAGAAATGGAAAGTTAACATGTCATATACAAGCAATTTTTCCATGTAGCAAAAAATCTAGAGTTACTACTAATTTAAACCATATTCGTTTAATCATTTAAATAATACAAGAGTTTACGATAAACGCCAAACGAGCTAATTGATTTTAAAACACACTTAGCGAAGTTTAGTTATCAATTGTATTTAATTTATGGCGAAAAAAAAATACCTCCTCCAGTTTTATAGGTCCTCGCATCAAGGAATTTGGCAAGCCGTTGGGTATCCTTAAAAGGTAAGTTAAGCTTTCCTCAACTCTTTTCAGGTCTACCCTCTGCAATACTGCACAGACCAACTGACAAGCTAATCTACAGTCTTTCGCACAATTGCTTAACTAGCTAATAAAAATATTTTCCTACACGCGATGAATGTTTTTACCATTATCTTCGCGTCAACATATCGTGCCCACCAGGTCAAATGTCACTCATGCACTCGCAACACGAGCTAATTACCATTAAAAGAAAACAGATCTAAATAAGCTGGTCACTAATTTTGATAACACAAATCCACGGGGATCAGGCCTTGTTGCCTCAACTTAAAATTACATACGGGAAATACAGAGCTAATGAGCTAATCTACAGTATTTCTTTCCGAGAACGAACTAATTAAAATATTTTTAACACGCGCTGACTCAAATGGCAATCCATGTTGCCTCATCTTAAAAATACGTAAGGAAAATACAGAGCTGACGAGCTAATCTACAGTCTTTCGCACAATTGCTTAACTAACTAATTAAAATATTTTCCTACACGCGATGAATGTTTTTACCATTATCTTCGCGGCAACATATCGTGCCCTCCAGGTGAAATGTGTCATCAGTCCATGTTGACTCAACTTAAAATTACATACGGGAAATATAGAGCTAACGAGCTAATCTACAGCATTTCTTTCCGAGAACGAACTAATTAAAATATTGTTTACACACGCGCTGACTGTTTCTACCATTATTTTCGCATCAAAATATCGTTCCCACCAGGTCAAATGTCGCTCACTCGCAACACGAGCTAATTAACTTTAAAAGAAAACAAAACTAAATATGCTGGTCACTGATTTTGATAACACAAATCCACGAGGGACATGCCTATTTTCAAAAGACAAAATGGAATATCACATTCGAAGTCCAGTACTGCATCGCAATCGCCATATTATTTAGCACATGTCATCTTTTAAATGTATTATACATTTATGTTTGTGGCCACCATGCCCATAAAACTAAACTCTCCCATTAAAGTTGTCGCCCACTCGCAACATTAAGAAGGTAATATTAAGAAGTTAACATCTCAAACTGTCAAAATCCTAGCCCACGTGAAAACTTGAATTCCGACAAACCTTTAATATGTAATTAATTATCTTCAATCTTGAACTTCTTGGTCGGTCTTTAGTATTATCTCAGTTTCAACTGAAACTCAATTTTTTACATACGATGACTATTTTTAGCATTATCTTCGCTACAACATATCAATGGGTGGATATGTTGATTACCTAACGAGCTAATCTACAATATTTCTTTCCGAGAACGAACTAATTAAAATATTGTTTACACACGCGCTGACTATTTCTACCATTATTTTCGCATCAAAATATTGTGCCCACCAAGTCAAATGTCGCTCACTCGCAACACGAGCTAATTAACTTTAAAATAAAGCAGAACTATATAAGCTGGTCACTAATTTTGATAGCACAAATCCACGGGGATCATGCCTATTTTCACAAGACAAACTGGAATATCACATTCGAAGTCCAATACTGCATCGCAATCGCCATATTTTTTAGCACGTGTCATCTTTTAAATGTATTATCCATTTATGCTTGTGGCCACCATACCCATAAACTAGACTCGATCTCCCATTAAAGATGTCGCCCACTCATAACATTAAGAAGGTAATATTAAGAAGGTAACATCACAAACTGTCAAATTAATCCTAGCCCACGTGAAAACTTGAATTCCGGCAAACCTTTAACACGTAATTAATTATCTTCAATCTTGAACTTCTTGGCCGGTCTTTAGTATTATCTCACTTTCAACTCAATTTTTTTTACCTACGATGACTGTTTTGAGCATTATCTTCGCTACAACATATCGTGGCCACCATGCCAATGTCGCGCACTCGCAACACGAGCTATTTACCTTTTTAAATATACGCTACTAAATTAACGTATAACCAATGTTAATAACACAAATCATTGCGGAATTTCACGTGCGAGTGGTGCGTATATAGAAAAATTAAAGTTTGCTATCATATAGAAAATTAGCCATATCATTACGGTTTGAATTCCGATTCGCCTTTTATGTGCAATTAAATCTCTTGAAAGAAGGAAACATTGTTTTTAGACGGTTTAAGCACATTTTAAAGTGTCGAAAACTATATATATAGAAACCAAGTCGAGTAGACTCAGCAGGCATAACAAATTAAACTACCAAATTTAGCATGTTGAGCCCATAGCATATTGCAACCTAAATATTGCAGTGTAGCAGAAAACGTTCATAAAACCAGGCATGGGTAACACATTAATTCCCACCTTAATTACATAGGAGACATAAAAATTTAATGCTATATGGCTACAACATGTCTTGGAGATTGCAGCTGTGTCATACCTACTACAGGTGTAAAGTTAAAAAATGTCTCCAGCTGATGCATCGCGTGAGGACAATTTGTACTTGGCCAAGTCAATTTAACGTTATGAAGAAATGGTGGAGTTTATGGAAAAGGTTGCAAAGGCCACAGAGAGTGAAGAGTTGACTGTCGAGGAGAGGAACCTTCTTTCTGTTGCATACAAGAATGTGATTGGTGCTAGGAGGGCTTCATGGAGGATCATCTCTTCCATTGAGCAGAAGGAGGAAAGTCGTGGGAATGAGGATCACGTGAAGATTATTAACGAATACAGGGGAAAGATTGAGACTGAGCTCAGCAAGATCTGTGATGGGATTTTGGAACTTCTTGAAGGTCATCTTGTCCCTTCTGCTGAATCTAAGGTCTTCTACTTGAAGATGAAGGGTTATTACTATAGGTATTTGATCGAAGTTTAAGATTGGGGCTGAGAGGAAGGAAGTCACCGAGAACACTTTGGTAGCTTACAAGTCCGCCTGTGACATTGCATTGACTGATTTGGCACCCACTCACCCGATAAAGCTGGGACTTGCACTTAACTTCTCTGTCTTCTATTATGAAATTCTCAATTCACTAGATCGTGCTTGCAACCTCGCTAAGCAGGCTTTTGATGAAGCTATCTCTGAGCTAGACACATTGGGTGAGGAATCATACAAAGACAGTACATTGATTATGCAACTTCTCCTAGACAATTTGACTGTCTGGACTTCTGATACAATGGATGATGCTGGGGATGAGATCAAGGAGTCTGGCAAAAACGACTCTAGTGAAGGACAACAGTGATATTTGAGCACTGGTATTGTGCTGCTCAATTTTAATTTCGTTGCTTTTAGTATAGAGCATGTCATAACAGGAGTTGATGGAAATGATATGTGGTGGTATAATTTGGTGGTCCTTACGGTGCTCAGAACTTACATATTTAAGCACCTGTAAGAATATACTGAGGTGTAGAATGTTTTTCTATCAACAAGCGTCATCTGCGGAGTATCTCAGTGTTGCTTTTGCTTTTGTTTTTGTGTTTGTTATGTCTGTCGTAGCGCCCATTGTCGGATACCTAACCCTAGATACATGCATCGTGGCTAGAGAAGAGGGCTGGTGCTGGTCGCCCATGCTAGGGCAAAAGTCCATCTTTATTTCTTGCTTTATCATTATGATCATTCACTTGGTTTAATAAGCCCCTGGCGGTTAATAGTTGCTAAGGTTTGCTACCTATTTATATTCTTGTAAGACACTATTTTCTTTACATTGAATGAAGATTATTATACCGTCAAAAAAAAAAAAAAAAATTGCATTTGTAGCTAGATAAAATGGGACAAAAAGGTCAAGTGGGCAGACAAATTTTGCACCAGACAGTGTACTGGAGATTTAGCTCCCCGTATAGGGTATGTCAGAAAATCGGCAGAATTGCAAAAAGAATAGTCAATGTGCGTAATTCTAAGTCCAATGACAAGATTCTCCATTGATTCATATAGGTGTAACAAATCTCACCATGATTCTGATTGAAATGAATCATAGGGACACAAAAATGGAGATACAGACTGACCAATTGGAAAGACATACTAGTATTTTCCTACCTAGATTAATTAAAATTAAAATTGAAAATCACCTAACTTTCGCAGTTCGCTACTACTGGGCTTGTGAGCCTCAACAAAATCTAAGATCTTGATCCATTTGCATAATCAGCAAACAAATACTATAATAGCCCCCTCCATATTTAATTTACAATGGCAAGAAGAGGCAGCTATGTGTTCAAGAAGTGAGTGCATAGTTGTTCTTGGTCCTGGACTTGTCCAAAATAGACCACATAACTTGAACATCCTCGTACCCACAGGCCATCACTTCACCTTGTAAGTGATCCATACTCCGACAATGCTCTTCTCCTCCTGTACAATAAACATATACACATACATGTCAATATTATTAGATTAACTAAGAGATCTGGAAATTGAGAGAACCGAAATAATCAACATTGGTTAATTAAAGAAAATTACTAATTACCTTGTTGGGATTTCTTTGTGGGTGTGGTTATTATTGAAGAAAGTGCATGCCTTTTAATCAATTTAACCCAAGAAGAAGAAGCCATTTCTATGTTTGATGAATGATGATGATTATGATATGTCTTTGACGAGAAGATGTTTGGTTTGGTTTCTGCTTTTGTTTTGTGTGATTATGAGTTTTAATGTGTTTGTGTGTAAGTGTAGATGTATATATAGTTAGTTTGATCGATATCCGGATGTAATTGTAATTAGTGTGAATTAATCTTAAAGGGTCATGTGCCTCGAATGAATGGCAAGATCCGTGAGATAAGCTTTCAATTCATTGGTTGGTTCTCTGCATATCTTCAAATTATAGTAATGTGTTTTGTCTTAAATCTTTTTATATAAATATGTGCAACTAATATAATAATTTTATGACCCATGTTCCTTTAATATGCATTCACATTCCTATAATCCTATCCTCTCACATGCACCGGATCAGTTTGTTTACTATTCTACTTTTGTTTTAACTAGTAAATGCACTTAGAAAAAATGAAGTACATAAAAATATTTTGTTAGATATAAGTAACGTTTACAATCTGTAAAGCGATCATAACATTACAATTATAATAGATAGATAGGAAAACATAACGTACGATCGATTTCTTATTCCAATTATATAACACAGAATGTACATGTAAAAAAAAAATTAATGTTAGTTTCATACTTATCGAAAATGAATAATCTATCTGATAAGGATTAAGCATAGACTATACTAATTGTGATATACCTCATAGCTTGTCAAAGCACCTCTTTCTAAACCACGTTTCTTGTGGTCTCCGAAGTCAGATGTCTTACAATCATTGTCGCAATCACAGACCCTTCCTGGTTGTGGTGACCCGTGACAGTTCAGTATACAACTGGTCGTGGTTGAATACGTGAGAAGGGAGGTAGAGGCCGATGTTCGAAAGAGACTGACCCTGACTTTTGTTTATTATCATAGCAAAACACAAAAACTAGGAAACTGCCTCCTTTCGAAATTAACGGGGAATTTAGTATTATCAGACAAGCTCATCATCATCTTAGGAGTAAGCACTTTTGTCTTGCATTTAGCCCGTAAATTATCTTTTCTTCTATAGCATGCTTAGCAAGAGTAGTAAGCAGTAACTATCAATCTTGTGTCATTGCACAAGTTCGAAGCATTTGGCATGGAGACACTACTTCCTTAACTCACTTTCAACTCCACTTACAATTACCTTTGTCATTATACCCTAATATTTTCCCTCTCCTTTATTTTTCAATTAAATTAACAATTTTAAAATAATCAAACAACATTAAAACCAATCAAATAACTTTAGAAAAACCAAACCCGTCACTTGTTTTATTACACATACTATATAAAACAACCACATAAACACTATAAAATTTTAACTCTATCCAATCACAATTTTGGCATTTCATATAACTCACATTTAATTTAGAGTTACTATTGCTCAACTAAAAAAATTTCATTAACTAACTTTTTTAACTTTACTAGTATAATAACTAGTCGAAATTCGACGGGTATATTCGCTAACACTTTAGCACATATAATGATTTTGCAACATTCATATCATATCAAATTAACAATAAAATTGTAAATTGTAGGTTGTACATTATAAGATGCTAATATGCAGTACATCTAAGAAAACTAAAGTGTTTAATTGAATGATTTGTTAACTTATCTATAGTAAATTACAATGATTATTAAGCAAATTAATAGAGCATTTATTAGTAAAAGGAAGACACAGTAATATAGAAATGCATAAATTTTTCACCTTTTATCATTCTATTTCTCCCAAAATAAGATAGAGCTGAAAATTACCCATAAATCAGGGGCGGTGTATGGAACTCAATCTGAAGCAAAAAAAGAACAAACTATATTTATGAGTAGAAAGAAAAAATAAAATTCCATATACCATTCTTTCAATAATATTTATACACTTAACTCTTACAACATAACTTTAACTTGTTGAAGAGCTCTTTATACACAACATTGGTAGTAGTCGCATAAAAAATTTGACAGTCCCTTCTTGTCAGTGACTCTCGATAAAGAGACATAGAGCTTGTCATAGCTAAATACATGTCTGGTTGCATACGGACAAGTGAAAGTGAATGTCCCTGAATAGTCATGGGAAAACAGACAAATAAAGGGTAATGTTTTTTATGGAATTTAATAGGGAAATTTAACTTGCATAAGACGGGTTCAAAATAGTTCTTGTAATGAACACCTTCTCTCTGGCACTCTCTCTGGCATTTTTTTCTCGTTAAAGTTTGCCTCCACAATAAGCTTCCCAATATTTGTCACCATCGTTCTAGTGCCATTACATAACCGTTGTCCGTTGAGCATGGCCTATATAGAAGAAAGGTAAAATTCAAGATACACAACAATTAGTCCCGTTCCCTAAATGATAGACAGGAAGTCCCATCCCAACAATTTGAATAAGGGAATATGATCGGGAAATCGTCAATCCCAATCGAATCAATGGATGGAGAATCTTCGAGAGGTTCCTTTTGTTTTACTTCTTCCGCCAAAATCATTGACTTCTCTCTATTTTTCCAACAACGGATAATCTCAATCCCAGCCGACAACATTATGAATGAATAGAGGTCAGACGACTCAAATATTTGATTTTAACGCGAAACGCATCTCTGAGTTAGATGAGAATATATATTGGGAACTGGGAACACATTTTTATTGGAAAAAAACCAGAAAATTGCACATTGTAATATACCCAACCGTCAGAATTTGATTGGTTTTGGTAAAAAAATTAAAATCTAGTTCTTAAATTGCATTTTTTACCCACAAAAATTAATTTTTTTGTCACATTATCATTTTTCATGATTCACTTTAACCTATGCGGCAACTTTAATATATAAAGTTCTCCGATACGGAGAAAGTAACACTTTGCAAAACTTTCAGTGTAAGTGTTATAGATGTGGTTCATGATCACACGGATGTGCTATATCATATATTCCTCCGTCGGTATTACATCGTACATTTTCCATATTTAAATGTCATATAAAACTTTATACATTACAAACAATGGAAACTATCAACCACATAAGAAATACTAACTAGATGAACTTGACTGCAAACCTCAACATCCTACTAGACTGCAGCATCCATAGCAGATTGCATTCCTTCTTTAGATCTTCAAAATCTTTCCTTCCTTAAATCTTCACATCTCATTCCTTCCTTCTTCGATTCATTCCAAACCTGTTCCTATAACACAATCAAACAACTAAAATCATGGAACAAGGTTAAGTTAGTGAATAAAGGTAAAATCCTAATTTATAGAAAATAAAGTGCAACACACAGAACATGACTGTTGGGTAAAAATTGATAGTAAACAACTATTTCTGTTATGACAACAGTTACTATTGGTCCAGATAACGGCAAAGTAAAAGACTAGAGGAGGAGGGGTGGGGGTGAATAGTCTTTTAAAACTTTTGTCGATAAAACAGTTTCTCAGAAAGTTGGGTTACTTTCTGATACTTATAATCAGAATAGCGGAAGTCTTTCTGATAAGTGCACCCCATCAGAAAGCTAGTAACGTGTGTAAAAACTTCAGTAAGTAAAGGCATAAAGTAAGTGCGTAAATTAAAATAACACAAGAGCTTTATAGCGGTATCAAGGTGGCGTAATCCTTCAACTAATCCACTTCGCCTTTCTCGCACTAGAATCCGAAGACAGATAATTGAGTTCACCTTACAAATATCTTCTCTCGATTCCTAAATACACTAGGTTCCCAACCAAGTGTTCCCCCTGAGTTCTTCCCCGGCTTTTCCAGCCAAGTACTTCCTCTACTCAGAACCTTTAACCTTGGAGTTATTCCTTAGTTTCCCAAACTAAGTACTTCCTCTCCTCCACGCCTTTTCTGATGTTGGTTAAGAAAAGTTTATCAGATTGGTAGATTAATAACTTCCACAGTTATGTAATACTACCTTCTAGAATAAGAGTCACTTAACACACTTGGACAGTGTGTGGTGATATGTTCTTTTCTGACCCAAGTCTATGTTCTTCGTTCAGGAGAATGAATATCTTAGCCAGTCGCAACAGTGCTTCAATTCAACTCGTTCACAACAGATATAGCTTGTTAAGGATCAGGACACTTAGAACTTTCGTGCTACTTAGAATCAAGAGCTTGGTTGCAACTGTAAAGCTAGAGAGTAAGTAGGCAGAAGACTTGTATGCTTGAGTATATGATATGAAATTCAGTCATTCAAGTGTATGTTCAAGCATTCTAAGTGGTAATATTTATAGTTGAAAATCAAGCCGTTTGAATTACTATCCGTTAGGCTATTGTGATTCAAATTACAAACAATCCGTTGATAGAACTGTAGAACTTTTGTCTCTTTGTTCAGATAAAGCTTTTGCTCAGCGAGTTCTGCAATGGCATTAAATACACTATACTATCTTTTATCATGTTGTGCCAACGGAATTATGCACGCAGTCTGAGGCTGTGCACGTTGCTATCAGAAACTCCAAGCCTTTTAGAAACTGAGGAAAACATCGTTTCTTCCAGAAACATAGTTTTCATTAAGTTATCTTTTTGCATATGGTTTCTGAGGCACAATTCCTCAGTCTTCTGTAATCTTGTACAGTCTTCATATCTTCAGATAGTTGAGCTCTTCCTGTTGGATGCCTTCTTCTTGGTCTTCTTTAAAAATATAAAATTACATCCAGAGACCTAACATCCTATACAAGATTTTACTAGACTAATCATACTAAGTATACTTCCTCTTTTACAATGTTCAAGTGAACCAAGAGTACTAGATACCTTTCTAAACTAAGGTAAGTCATTATGGTGTACTGATCAAAACTAAACAGATATTTAATGCCATTAATGTAATTTGTCACAACTCGCCTAAGTGTCTTTCAACTTCTCAGAAACCTGTAACTAGTGGACAAAACTAGATTCAGAGATCATTAATTGATCGTCCAGTACTTGTTTGAAATATTTCACAAGAAAGGAAATTTTCAACACAAAAGAGATATTTGACTTCTGATAGGAATTGTCTTTTTGATCAAACTATTATTTTTGTGCCCCCCCCCCCCCCCCTGACTTAGATGTCTCATGGTTTCTGAATACCCATTTCAGGGACCTCTTTTCATTGTCTTTTTCCATCATGCCTTAGATATTTGAATACCCGTTTCAAGTATCTTTCTGAAATAGCAAATTATCAAAGTTTCTGACAACTAAGTTCCTGTCTCAGTAGTTTTTTTTCCTGTTCTTATGTATCTCTCAGAAACTCAGATTCTTTTATCGGTTACATGAGTTCTGCCTCGTAAACCAATTAACACCCTTGAGCCTTTGTTTGACTTATCAATAGAAAGTCTCATGGTGTAAGGTGTCTTCATCAATTACATAGTGATTTCCTTCCTGTTTTGCAATCATGACTACTTTCCTTGAATCATTGTCAACCAATTTGCATAGGTTTGACTTGATTATTACTGAGTACCCTTTGTCTGCCAATTGACTCAAGCTTAGGAGGTTATATTTCAATCCCTCTATATGTAGTACTTCAGTGATTGTAAGAGCTCCAAGCTTCAGATCGCCAAAACTTATGGTTGGATTTTCATCTCCTCCAACAAATCTAATAATTGGTCCTTTATCACATTCTCTGTAGTTAACCAGATTTGCTTTGTCTCCTGTCATGTGCTTCCCACATCCACTATCAAAATGCCACTTCGGTTCTTCCTCGAGTGTTCTACACAAAACAGAAACATGGAGTTAGCTCTCATTCAAACAATAAAACCTTTCGAACTAAAGAATCACCTCAGAGGAATCCATTTCTGAATGAACTCCCTTGGGGCATTCTTTTGTCTTACTGGAACATAAGGTGGAATTTTAGGTAAATGATCAGTGTTACTATCATTTAAAGCTATTTTCCTTCTTGGAGTGTTCCTTGGTGCTCCTTTTGGTGCTTTCAGATACCTGTCAGGTTGCTGAGTCGACTTTTCAGTGAACTCGACTTTACTTCTTAGATTCCTTCTAGCCCTGGCATTCAGAGTGGTCGTAGCTTGTTCTTTCTTCCACTTCTAACGATTGTTATGCGCAATCCTGGCATTCATCCGCCGTTCTTGCTCTTGTTTATATTGCAGAGCAAGTATCTTTCCGATGGCTTTGTAGCCAATGCCATTTTGAGCACCTTTTGCTTTTTGAGATCTTTTCTCAGCAGCTTCACTAGTCTCTGGATCATTATTTTTTCCGAAAAATGGTACATTGGGAAAATCGCCAGCTCCTGCAATTTTTCCTTTCCTAGAGACATAGCATTGTGGGTGATTGCACTTTTTAGTGCATGGTTTCTTTTCAGAAACCTTTTCCATAGTTTTCTTGTGAACTTGTTTTTCCCTCAAAGGTATGGTCGCAACAGCTTTACCTTTGTCAACAACCTTAGCTTTCTGACCACCAACAAATGTCAACCTTTCATCACTCTTTTTCGGAGGAGTAGAATTGCTTGTTTGTGTGTCAAGCCCAAGTCCTCCCTTTTCTGAAGGATCTCTTAGGTAAGAGTGTACTTCAATGAGAGTGTCACTTGCTTTGGCATAGGATTGGAAAGATAATTATTTCTTCTTTAGTTCCTCATTCTCAGAAAGAAGGTTTTCACACTTCTTCTGGAGAAACTCCATAGGCTCAGAATGCAACTTTCTGGTATCATCTATCTGAACCTTTAGGAATGCATTTTCTGCATCCTTGGTGTCAGAAAATCGTCGTAAATGTGAACACCCGCTTTCAAGAGACTCTTTTTCTATTTCAAGAATTTTGGTTCTAGATCGAGCAACCATGAATTCTCTTTCATAAAGATCCAGCTTCCTTCTGAGATGTTCTAGATCCTTGATTCCTTCCTCATCACTATCATAATTAATGAATCGTGAAATGTTGGTTACCTCATCATCAGCCATAAGACATGGCTCAAGTTTAGAGTAATATGGGTAGATTTCCGCAGCAACTCCACACATTTCATTCTTCTTTTCACCAAAGTCAAAAACTTCGTGAGGTAGGCACACAATTCTGGTGATGGTAGCTTTGACTCATCAAAATCGTCGCCATCAGAGTCTGAATCAAGATCAAGTGCATCTAGTTGGATTTCGATCTTCTTTCTTTCTTCAGAAAGCATAGCTCTTTGGTTTCTCTTCAAGTTTCTCCTATCCTTTTTGTCACCTGTCTTGAGCTCGTTCAGAACAGGACAGTCCCGTTTGAAGTGACCAGGTTTCTGACAATAGAAACAGATATCGTTTCCGATTTCTGTAACCTTAGTACGTGATGCTTTTTGACCAGGTTTATTCAGAGAGTTGGTCAATTGCATGTTCTTGTACTGGTGATAGTTAGGGCCTAGATGCTTTTCCAAATTTCTTGGCTTTTCTTCTTAATCTACCGCCTAACGATTTGCTAATTTGCTTTAGAAGAGCTTCTTCACAAGGATTCTTTGGTAATCTTCTTTTCATAAGTACCTTGTGTTACTAGAGTAACATTGTGAGCTTGCTGATCAGCTAATTGTTCTCTCCGAGAGGTTTCATAGTTGACAGTGGCTAGATGAGAGAATAATTTCGTTGGAGTAATGTTTGACATTCCTTGGTTGAAATAAAAGTACTTAGTATGTTCCCAGTTGTGATTTAAGCTTCTTACGATAGTCTTCACCTTTTCGGCGTTAGAATATCTTTCACTTTCACCAAGTGCAGCCATTTCACTTATCAACGTTGTAAACCGAAAATCAAGTTGTTCAAGGGTTTCTGAAGGCCCTTGTTTAAGATTCTGAAATTCAATTTCAGAACTTCGAACTTATTTTCCTTGGTTTTCTGAGATCCGGCACAAATTTGTTCAACTAGTTGCCAGGCCTCTTTCGCCGTTTTTGCACACCATAGTTTGCACTGTATGTGATCTGGAGTAGAACGAATAATGATGTTTCGAGCTTGACCATCCAGTCTATTTCTCTTGAAATCTTCTGACATCCAAAGATATCTGGGTTTTTCTTCCAAAGCTATCTGACCAGTAGCTCTCCCACTTGTAGAAGTTTCTGAAGTGGAGGTTCTTCTGGCAGAATCTTCATCTCTTCCATCAGAGACATCAGTGACTATCTTTGCTTGCTGAATGACTATAGGGCCATTCTTTATAACTTCGATCATTTCATCACTGATGGCTTCCAGATGGAGCATCATATTGTTCCTCCATTTTTCATAGTTCTCTGTATTGAGAACTGGAGCGTCGCCTAAAGACATCCTGCAAAACAATACTTAACAAACAGATCAAGTGTAGGGGTGTGTCTCCAGTGGTAGATAATGGGAACTTAGTGTTACCTTCTATTCTCTCTTCTTTGCAAGCTCCTTGTCAGTTTGGTGATATATCAATGAGTATTCCTATTTATGGTTTGAGTACTAGTTCTTCTACTAATGCTCTTGTTGCTTCTCCTACTGTAAGTCTAGCAACTGATAGCATGATTGATCAATCTGAGGAAGCTATTGAGGGTATTCTTGGTGATCTTCAGAAGAAACAGAAAGGTAGGAAACAAAAGGGAGCACAAACAGTTATCCAGACTGGTAACTTGTCTAGTTTACCTAATTCTTATAAGCTTAGAAGTGTACCTAGAGGTGGAATACCTTTGCCCACTGGTGTTAATGGTTGAACTTAATTTAACGAGTTTAGTACATGCAATAGACGCCGACTTGGGAGTCAGACTAAGACACAAGAGAAAATCACAAAAACGAGGAAAGAACACACAAAAAGATAAAAAGACACGACACAAACACATATATGGATATGTACATGAAAGCTACCTCCCTCCCCAAACCTAGACTAGAGATGGTCCCCAGCGAATAGGCTAGAAAGCTACCTCCCTCCCCAAACCTAGACTAGAGATGGTCCCCAACGAATAGGCTAGAAAGAAAGAAAGTTGAAAATGTACTTCCCTGAAACGTGTGGCTGCTGCTATCCATTATCGAACGGGAACGAATCCCTTCCATCCTTCCCGCCTAGTTCAGCGATTTGGGAGCCATCCTTAGCTCCTCTTCTCCTGTTTTCCATGATTCCATGCAAACTAAAATAACATAAATAAAAAACTGAAATAAAACTAAGGGAGTCAGGGGGAAAGTAAAAACGACAAAAGGGGTCGAAACTCCCTGGCCAATCTCGTAAAGTAGCATTAGTATACAGATCATCGAAGATAGGGGAATGGATTGTGAATCCGATGGTGTCATCCGGTGATATCGTGTCCGTCAATCTCAATGGTCGGAAACGGGTGGTTCAGTTTCTTCGTCGATCACATCGGTGGACGTCTCCTCCTCCATGACTAACGGATCGCCTAAACTCTCGCAAACTCCTTCAACTGAGACGGGAATTTCTTCTTCAGTTACAGTACTAGTGATGATAGTTGCCTCATCTTCTGCCATTTTGTCATCATCGTCAGCATACCAAAGAACTAGTAACTCGGCTGCTGGACTGAGTCTGGTTTTAGATTTGTTGAGATCAATACACAGATAGTTAATCGTCTCCTCTAATTTCTGAGGAGTCAGTGTCATCATTGTTCCTCCTGCGGCTCTATCCACCATCTTTTTGCACTCCCCTAATATACCTTTGTAGAAAACCCATAGTAACGATGCCAATGGCAAACCATGGTTTGGATGTGTCTGCTGCAACTCTTTATATCTATACCATGCTTTAGTGATTACCTCTCCAGAATCCTGTCGAAAATCACCGAACGGTTCCCTATCTAAACAGTTTGCTGCAATATGACCATCCATCCCGCACATATAGAAAATCGGGCCATCCCTATCTTCAGTCACAGTGGTAGTGGTGGTAATGGTGTCCGAATTCGGTTCAACTACAGAGTCAGATTTCTCCTCCTCTTGGTTATCTCCATTTTCAGATTCTTCTCTATCAAGCTCCGCAAACTCTGTGATCAATGCAACCAATTCCTCGATCGTATCCTCAAGTTGTTGAGGAGTCAAATCTAGCATTGACCCACCAGCGAATCTATCCACCGTTCTTTGACACCCGATTGTGATACCGTTGTAGAAACACCACATGAGCTCTCCCAATGTTAAACCATGGTTCTGATACATCTGCTGCAGCCCCTTAAATTTATACCATGCTCTATCAAGTTTCTCTCCAGAAACCTGTTGAAAACGAATGAGCGGCTTCCTATATGCACAATTTGCTGCAACATGACCGTTCGATCCACACTCATAGCAATATGAGTAATCCGTACGCTCCTGCACACACACAAAAGAAACCAAAGTAGTTCCGCCAAACAAACTATACTAAAAAAAAACTAACAATAACTAACTAATATATACAACGGAAAATTACAATTCGTAAACTTAACAAAGGAGTTAAGTCCCCGACAACGGCGCCAAAAAATTGATGTGTCAAATCAAAGTTTAAATTTATGTTTAAGCTAAGAGTTAATTCTCAACACTATGAAAACTTGTAGTGCAGTGAAGTTAACCCCGAGGTCGGTCTCGAAGGACTTAACTAAGCTAAGTCTTGTTTACAAATAGTAATTACAGTAAGGAAAGTAGTAAATTGTTTGGTTGCTTCGGCAGCAAAAAGATTAACTACGTGAAAGTAAACTACTTTGCAGACTAACTAGAAAACAGATTTAAACTTAACGAGATTGATATGAATGAGGAGAATTATGGTGTGGTGACAAGCTAGCTAGCAGGAAACATGCGACGATTATGTCGATTTACTCAAGTTGTCACTACTTAATTTCAGAAAACAGATAGCATTAGTGGAGGCATCAATTCCACTAAGCTACAATTAATTAAGCTAATCCAGATATTACTATTTGCAACTAACTGATAGATAAAGCAAGACAAAAACGTTTTGTTATAAAAATGAACAAATGCTTAGTCTAATAAAGGATTTTGACGTAACGCACATCAAACAGAATATTTGATACGCAATTAATCTAAAAAGCTCAAAGTAAATCGCATCTTATGTATATAATCACATGAACCCTAGCTAGCATGCATTGAATTCATTACCACCCCATAATCAGGGTGTTTAGCTACTCATGACATGCGAAAACATAATCAATATCGTATTTAAACAAGCAATAAACATAATCTAATACGAAAATCAAAGATTCGAATGGTGATACAATTGTTACCCTTCGTGTCACAAACCCTAGGTAGAATTGAGAACCTGAATCGAATCGATGCAAAGAGTATGTAGATAACGCTCCCAATCAATTGACAATCATCAGATAACAAGATGAAAAGTTCTAGGTTGAGAGCAAAAATATGTAAAACTTGACAATAGATGATCATGAAAATAATTATGCCTTGTTCTAACTAATAGGAAGTAGAAAAACTAAGTCTGAACGAATTAGGAGAACAAATCGCAGAAAATCTGTTAGGAAATTTGTTAGATATTTTGTTAGAAATATCTGTTTAGATTTTGATCAGCAACATGATGACTTATCTTAGTCTCAGAAAGGTGATTAGTACTCTTGGTTCACTTGAACATTGTAAAAGAGGAAACCCACTAAGTATGATAGTCTAGCTAATCTTGCATAGGATGTTAGGTCTCAAAATGTAATTTTTATTTTATGAAGAGAAGACCAAGAAGAAGACATCCAAGCAGAACAAGTTCAACGACATTGAAGATTTGAAGAAATCGCACAGACATCAAATAGCTTTCAGATATACCTTGGTCAGATATCTTGAAGACACGAATAGTCTTAAACAAGCTGTGTCACAAGAGATATCTGAGAACTGGAAGGTTTTCTGAAAACCAGGAAAGTGCCCACAGATATCTACTCTCAGATACCTTGAGCCTTAACCACATTTCTGAAAAAGAAATATATTGCAATAAAATTGTTTCAATAATGTGGTATCTAAAGATTAAAGATAAGGACGTGCAAAGAATCAGATAATACTAGTCTCTGATACTGAGCATAGTTCCGTTGGCACTACAGGACAAAAAGTACAGTACAATGCATTTAATGCACGGACAGAGATGTCTGAATAAAAGCAACGGTACCTTCTGAAGAAGAAGACAAACCATCAAGATTATACACAGATATCAATAGTTTGAATTTGAGCCTAACAGATACTATTCAACGGCATTCAAATTCATCTATAAATATCAATACTTAGACTACTTGAGAAGAGACCTTGAACTCCATAAACACGCTGAACAACATATTCTCTCAAGCAAACTACTTATCCTCAAAGCTTTCTGTTGCGACCAAAGCTCCTGATCTTAAGTAGCACTAAAGTTCTAAGTATCCTGATCCTAAACAAGCACTGCTATCTGTGAAAGAGTTGAATTGAAAGATTAAGTATCTGAGATTCATTCTCTTGAATATTTATCTAAGACTTGGGTCAGTAAAAAGAACAAGATACCATACATTGAAAAGTGTATTAAGTATACTTGATTCACAGAGCTATCTGATTAACTGAAAAGTTATTAAAGAAGCTCATCTGACAACTCAAACCAAAACCAACACCATCATCATGGAGTATGTGAAGTACTTAGTTTGAGAAACTAAGGAATAACTCCAAGGTTATTACATGTGAAGTACTTAGCTTGGGAAGCTAGGAATAGCTCAAAAGGTTTATGAGTACAAAGGTACTTGGTCATGGAAAGCCGGGGAACAACTCAGGGGGAACATTGGGTTGGGAACCATTTGTTTAAGGAATCTTAGAATAGAATTTTTGTAAGGTGACCTCAATTATCTATTCTAGTGAATTCTAGGTCTTTAGAAGACCGAAGTGGATTAGTTGGAGGATTACGCCACCTCCAGATACCACTATACTTGCTGTGTTATTTACTTCAGACTTACATTTCAAAGAACACACACACACTTTTAACTGCTTCGCACTTATCTATCTTAAGTCTTCCAGGCTCGATTCTATGTATCGATATCTACAGTATATCTCGAGAAATAATTTTATCGACAAAAGTTTTAAAAGACTCTCTAGTCTTTTTACTTTGCCGTTATCTCGACCAACAAGTGGTATCAGAGCAGAGGTTCACAAGCCTTCAAGATCAACCTAGATCCCGATAGGTGAAGGAACTTTGTCCATTTACGAGGACTATTTAATTTGTGTGTTAAGTGTGCAGAATGTCTCGAGTGATGCACTGCTCTCAAACCAGAGAACTACGAGAAATGGAAAAATAACATGATGCTCCACCTTGAAGCCATAAGTGATTAAATGATCAAGTAATAAAAATGTCCCAATACTCATTCAACAACATAAACAAGTCATGGAGGTTTCTAATGGTAGAGACAGAGATCAAAGTTAAGGATCTTCACAAACCGACAACAAGTGGGAGATCTAATAGTCAAGTTATTTATAACCAAAGCTCAAAGAACTCGGACATCGAAGATGCCAAGAGAAATCGTCTCGATGGTCAAGCTCGTAATATCATCATCGATCTACACTGAGCACATACAAGGTAAACCGTGGGTGCTAAATAAAGTTGCTCGCAACCGATTGAAGAAATATGTGCGAATCGAGAAAACCAAAGAAAACAAGTTCGAAGTTCTCAAGTTGAAATTTCAAAATTTCAAACAAGGACCCATCAAACTCGAAGAACTTGATTTCAGATTTACCACTCATGAGCGATATGGCAAGACTTGGGAAAGCAACAGATACTCTCAATGAAAAGATTAAGACTATTGTCAAGTCTTAACCACAACCGGAGCATACTAAATTCTTTTATTTTAATCAAGGTATGCCAAATATCACCCAAAGGAACTCTTCTCACATCTTGCTACGGTTGATTATGAGACAACACAAAGAGAACAAACAACCTAAAAGTTGCGTATATTGCTCTAGTTGCTCAAGGAACTTCAAAAGAAGAAAAGCAAGGAAGAGATCGAGGATGCTCTTGCCGCAAAGAAAATGAGCAAATATGTCACGAGAAATTGAGAGAAGAAAAGCCAAAGAGAAGTCAAAAGCATCTAGGTCAAACTATCACCAAGACAAAATATGCAAAGCTCACGAACAAGTCACCGTAAAGCATCATGTATCGAGGAAGTAGAAATTGGAAACGATATCCGCTTCTATTGTCGTAAACCCGGTCACTTAAGAAGGATTGTCCGCCTTCAACAAACTAAGGACAGTGACAAGAAAGATAGAAGAATCTTCAAGAAGCCAGAAAGCTTTATTAACTGAAGAAAGAAAGAAAATCCAAACTCAACTGGATGCTCTAGACTATGAGACAGATTCTGAAGATGACAATTCAGATGACTCAATCTTACCATCACCAGAATTATGTGGAGTTACTCATGGTATAATCGACTTCGGCCTCAAGAAGAATGAAATGTGTGGAGTTGCCGAGATTGATGGTCCGGACATTTCTAACATAGAAATCATCTTATGGCGATGAGGTAACACATACTTCTTGTTATACTTATGAAAGTGATGAAGAAGAAATAAAAGATCTAGAAAATCTCAGGAAAGATCTTGACATCTATGAAAGAGAATTTCTAATGATCCGAGCTATAGCCAAAAATCTTGAAGAAGAAAAGAATTCTCTTGCAAAGGAAAATTCTCAATTAGTTAAGATATCCGAGAAAAGGATGTGAAAATGCATTTCTCAAAGCTCGATATCCGAGACTAAAAGTCACATAAAGAAGCAATGGAATTAATTAAAGAAATATGAAGATCTTCTTTCTGAGAACAAGGAACTCAAAAAGAAAGAATTATCTTTTCAATCTTATGCCAAAGCTAGTGACACTCTTACTGAAGTACAATCTTACTTAAGAGATCCTTCAGAAAAGACAGGACTCAATAATACATGACAGATTGTTCTATCACTCAATAAGAGTGAGGAAAGAAGAACATTTGTAAGTACTCAAAGAAGATGGTTCCTATGCAATCTATAGTATCGGTCAAGACTAAGATTGTCGACAAAGGAAAGGCAATGCATTAAACCTTTGTGGGAAAAACAAGTCAAAATAAAACCGATGGCACGCTCTAAAAGAAACACAACACTGAAAAGTGTAAACACCCACAATGATATGTCTCTCAAAAGGGTAGAATTGCAGGAGCTGGCAAATTCTCTCATGTCACTTTTTCTGGAAAGAAATTGGATCAACCAGACACTAGCAAAGTCACCGAGAAAAGATCTCGATAGCTTCAAGTGCTCAAACGGCATCGCTATAAAGGCATCGAAAACAACTTGCTCATGAATACAAACAAGAGCAAGAACGATGGTTAAAGGCTAAAATTGCTCAAAGCAATTATCGTGGAAGTTGAATCAAGCCATCGAAAATCAATGCCGTGGCTAGAAGAAATCGGCAAGGAAAGCTAAGTTTGCTAAAGCAAACTCGTAAACCCGACAGTATCCGAAAGCACCAAATGGAGCACCTAGGAACATACCAAGGAAGAAAATAATTTTAATAATGATAATCATTCAATCAATTCTCCTTATGTTCCTATCGACAAAAGAATGTTCCAAGGAAATTCATTCAAAATGGATTCCTACCGAAGATTGTTTAGTCTCGATGGTTCCAATCAGAAATTGAGAACCTAATCTCTGCTCCTCGTTATGTAATGCTTCCGGACTAAAGCACAATGGTCGCTTGATAGTGGATGCGAAAGCACATGACAGAGACAAAGCAACTGGTCGATTACAAAGCTTACAACACAGACCGTATATCGATTTTTGAGGAGAATTAAATCCTCTCCGGGATTTGTAACGCCAAATTGGGATCATTAACAATCACCGACGACATGTTAAGGATTTGAAATACAATCTATTTAGCATGAGCCGCTTATGCATAAAGGTTTTACTATAAAATTCAAAGCAAAATCGCAAACTAATTGACAATGAGTCAAAGCATACCTTGCTCGGCGGAAAGCGCCTTTATGTTGCCGATTGGCATCTCCGCCACAATCAAGAATGTCTCATGGTGAGTCAATCTGGTCACATGTAAGAGCACCGCTATGGCACAAAAGAATGGGTCACTTGAACTTCAAAACTCGAACAAACTTGCCAAGAAAGAGTTAGTGGTGGCCTTCCCAAAACGCTCTTCGAAAGGATGATATCTGCTCGCATGTCGATGGGGAAACAATCCAAAATCTCTTTCAAGTCCAAAACTAGACACTCTAGTGTTAGACCACCGCAACTACTACATATGGATCTTTTGAATCATCCGTAATTAGTTATGCAGAAAGAAGTATGGTCCGTTGTTGTAGATGACTTCTCAAGATTCACTGGGTTGTCTTTTCAAACACAACTGACGCTGTGGTGGAGATACCAAACTTGTTGAAAAGCTTGAAGTCATGAAATATGACAAGGTATCTCGCAATCGTAATGCACTATGGTCGAAGTTTTTCAACCAAGACATAAAGGAGTTTTCAGACTGCAAAGGTATACAACACCAACTTTCCTCCGTAAGAACACCTCAACAAAATGGTATTGCGTAAAGGAAAACAGAACCCTTAAAGAAGCCGCAAGGACGATGCTAATGACAATCAAATAAGTGAAATTTATCGGGTTGAAGTTGTAAACACACCGCTACACTCGTAATGTATGTTTGATAAACAAACACCATGACAAGACCACTTATGAAATCTTGGTAGACCCCTAATATCAAACATCTGAGAGTATTTGGTTGTAGATGTTTTGTTCTAAACAATGGAAAAGATTATCTGAGAACATTTCAACCAAAGGCAGATGAAAGTGTATTTCTTGGCTATTCCACAAATAGCAAAGCCTACAGAATTTACAACAAAAGAACAAAGAAAATTGAAGAATCAGTTCATGTTGTATTCTATGAAGGAAGCAAGAAAACATCTCCTAATGATGAACTCTCAGAAAGGTTCAAAGAACTAATGTTGAGGGATTCTGAAGAAGAATCCTCAGAAAGGAGAAACATCATTACGGAAAGTGAGGATGACTCTGACGTAGAAAAGCATGAAGTGCCTAGTAACAACAAGATGACTCACAAACATGATGAAGAATTTCCTATGAAACTTCCAGAAATGGAAACTGAAGATGTTCATCATGAAGCTATCTCTGGAAACAATCTCTCTGAAGGACATGTTCCAGATAGCTCAAACGCTGAACAAGTGTCAGTCATTAATTTCCCTTCTGAGGAGCAAAATGTCTTAGATACTGAAAAAGTATCAAATCAAAATCCCAGTGATTCTCATTCAAATCATTTAGATATGGATCCTACTAGCACTAAACCTATGATGAGATGGATCAAGGATCATCCTGCAAAAGATGTGATTGGACCAATTAATCAAGGTGTTAGGACTAGGAGAGCAATAGCTGAAAATGCTAATTCTCTCTTTGGATGTTTCATCTCAAATATTGAACCCAAAAATATAGAAGAAGCATTAGGAGACCAAGACTGGATATCTGCAATGCAAGAAGAGCTGGATCAATTTGAGAGAAACAAAGTCTGGAAATTAGTTCCATTCATGGAAGGAATATCTGTGATTGGAACTAAATGGGTATTAAACAAATGAATGAATCGTGAAATAACCGTAAACAAAGCAAGATTGGTTGCCAAGGATTTACCTGCATCAAGGCTTAGATTTTGATGAGTCATATGCACCAGTTGCCAGATTGGATGCAATAAGACTCTTTATAGCCTTTGCAGCTCATAAAGATTTTAAAGTTTATCAGATGAATGTCAAAAGTGCATTCTTGAACGGTGAACTTGCAAAAGAAGTTTATGTTGAGCAACCACCGGGCTTTGAAGTTTCCTCAGAAAGTAGAATGGTCTATAAACCATGTAAAGCTCAGATGGATCAAACAGGCTCCAAGAGCATGGTATGACACTTTGGCCAAATACCTTCTGGAAAATGGTTTCAAGAAAGGTGAAGTTGATAAAACTTTATTTACCTTAAACCATGATGGGAAACTACTCTTAGTTCAAGTATATGTTGATGACATCATATTTGGATCTAAGGACAAGCAACTTTGTAATGACTTTGCAAATCTCATGAAAAGTAAGTTTGAGATGAGCATGATGGGAGAAATGAATTATTTTCTAGGATTGCAAGTCAAGCTACTCAATGATGGAATATTCATTAGTCAAACAAAGTACGCAAAAGATGTGCTCACAAAATTCAATCTTAAGCCTTCTGAAAAGAATGCTAAGATACCTATGAGCATTGGAACCAAAATGACCTATACTGAATCAGATAAGAGTGTTGAAGAACATAAGTATAGGAAATTGATAGGTTCACTACTTTACCTCACTGCAAGTAGACCTGATATTGAATACGCTGCTGAGTGTGCTAGATTTTATAAATCCAATGCAAACACACTACAACATTTCTATGAAAATATTAAGGTATGTAAAAGGTACAGTAGATGTAGGATTGTGGTATCCTAAAGAAAGCGGATTGAGTTTAGTGGTACTTATTAATCGATTATGCTGGATCACTACTTGATAGGAAAAGCACCTCAGGAACTTGTCAGTTTCTGGGTACTAGACTTATCTCGTGGTTTAGCAAGAAGCAAAACTCAATTGTAACACAAATTCTGTGGATACAACAACAACTTAAAGACTATGGACTCGATGAAAATAAAACTCCCATTTTCTGTGACAACACAAGTGCTATTGCGATTACACAGAATCCTAAATTTCATGCCAGAACAAAGAATATTGATGTTAGACATCACTTCATCAGAGACCATGTTGAAAGAGGCAATATAGAGATACTCAAGATTGGCACTGAAGACCAACTTGCAGATATCTTCACTAAGCCACTACAAGAAAGTAGATTCTTAGCCTTAAGACATAGTCTTGGACTAATAGAACTACCAATGAACTGAAAGAGTTCGTGAACTGAACGGCATCCAAAGAAGAGGTATCCGAACGGCATCCAGAGAAGAGAAAGAGAACTGAATGGGTATCCGTAAGTCAAAAGGCTAAAGAGCAAAAGACACCTTTAAGATCTCTGAAATGGGAACTCAGATATCTGAATCACTCTATAAACGGTGAACACAAAGGAGAATAGTACAACTATCTGCAGTCAACTACTCTCTTGAAATTCGCATTATTTCTATCTTGATAAAAAAAACTTGAAAAAATCCTAAGTATAAGACAGATTCAGATGCAAACAGTGTTCTTGGTCATACACAAACGTGATTCAGATAGCTAATAGCCAAAATTCATTAAATGGGCACAATTACACTTGTTGATTGTGATCATTGCTGAAGAAGCAATGGTGACCCTTGATGAAATTAAGCGATTGATCTATACGGTGGAAATTAATTCACAGTAAATAGTGGACTGTAAAAATTCTGACAAAGCCCACTTTGCATTTAATACCGAACTAGCTTTTGCTCACGCCTGCTTGCAAATCATGTATACGCATACACAAAATCAATTTGTATGTATTTGTCTGTTGAGATTCTATTGCTATATATATAGGATTTTGGCAAAAGAAATCACTTTCGCCTAATCCAAAATTCCGACTTGCACAAAAATAGCAAAACCTTCTCTTGATTCTATGCAAATCTTCTACAATCTCTGCAAATCAAGATTAAGTTTTTCTGCAAAGAATTACTAAATCAAATCTCTTTCAAACACTATATAAAGAGATGGCCCAAAGAATTCTTCTACACTAAAATCTCAATCCTCCACTGGTACTGCTGAAAAGCAAGCACCAGAGTTGGTTATTGTGAACAACCGACTGGTAGGAGATTTTAATCCTGACCATTGGACTTCAAATCACAGAATGATTTGGGGTGGTTCCATGGTTGAGGAATACCTCACGGCTGCAATTGAAAACCAAACCGATGTAAAGTCGATTCTCGACATGCTTGAAAAGGCACAAATCAAGGATTTCTATCCGCCGCCAAGTGGAATTTCATCACTGATGTGTTGGAATTCTACAACAACCTGTGATAATTTCCCAGATTTCAAGGCACCGCAATAGTGTTCACAAAACCTCAGTCCAAGGAAAGAAAATCCTTCTGGACTTAACAACTTTCTGTAAGTTGTTTGAGTTTCAAAATCTTGGAAAGGATTTTGAAATAAACACCAAGGACGATGATCTCCTTGAAGGTGTTAAAGAACTATACAGTGACGTGTGTGATCTTGAAAAATCAGATACACCCATCAATTCAAGCTGCCGACATCCCAACCGCATATCCGATGGTTCATCGATGTATCTTGCATTCTTCATGATGCTTTGATGGTCTACAAGGAGGTGCTGACCAGATAAGCCAAGAACGATGGATCATGATGTTCTTGCTAAATCAACAAGAAAAACGGCTGGAAAACCCTTTTAACTGGGGAAAGTACGCCTTCATGAAGTTTGTGAAGAAGATTCAAGGCTTCGAGCCTAAAATCGCCAAAGGACTAGCTGAGCCAAAGGCCACATTAGGCTATGGTCTGAAGATATGCTACTTGCTGGAGAAGCTTGGCATTGAGCTCAGAGAGACAGCTGAAATAGCCAACAGTTACCTACTCTACAAATATGAGTATACAAACTTGTTGAAAAAGGTTACTGGGTCTCAGAAAGGTTCTAAGAAGCGAAAGTCTGAAAAGGTATCTGAAGAAAAGGTTATACCAAGAAGCCCGTAACTTCAAGAAAGAAGTCTCACGGCAAATCGTAAGACATACCCATTGAGGTTGTCGATTCTCGATATATGCAGTGCCTTGCCGTTGAATCGATAAAGGCAGATGAACTCATCAATGCCGCAAAAGAGTTATCAATCATCAACAAGTAGACAAGAAGAGAAAGTGCTTTAAATGTGAAGACTATTGCGTAAAGCCTTACCGATGAACTCATAAATGCCGCCAAAAGTGGTGAAAACACTAAGCCCTATCTCAGAAACCGCAGGAGTAATGGACCAATTCCCTAATGCCGATGAGAGCTCGACGATGAAGATGAGAAGCTAGTCATCTCTCAAGTCCTAGAAAGAACAAAAGGGCTAAGGTTACTAAAATAGTAATCGTGAAAAGGTTTCAAGAAGAACCTACACCTCAAAGTTGTCAACAAGCACCTATAGCAAAGGTTGTTGGTGCAAACACATCATCAGGGAATGTTTCTTACGCACAACTTCAAAAAGCCCTGATGAGTGGTATTTTAGTGCTGGCAGATGCTGATGGAAACGCCACAACTAAAAATCTCGAAGAACACTCTACTGACCAATCTTCTGCTTCCAGACAACCACAACCACAACAGCCACAAGTGGTTGATGAAATGGTAAATGAACTCCATTTTCAATTACCAGCAATGCAGTATGCTGAAGAAAATCCTGCAAAAGAGCAGGTTCCCCAACTCAATGAGAGGGATCAAACTGAGATATCTACTCAGAATGATCAACTGTGGGAGGCAAATCGAGGTACACTCGTGAAAGGTGTGAAGTACCTGAAACTTCAAACAAAGAAGTGTTACTGGAACAAGAAGACCAAAGTATAGAAGGGTCACGAGTTTCAGAGACCAATCAGCCTGACATGGATCAGGTAGCTCAATGGTTTAACTCTCATCTTGTGAAACTTTATGCTTATATATATCTTGTTACTTATAAAATTTCTTTGTTACAGGCTGAGTTAGAAACACAGAAACAAGAGGAAGCTGGGAAGCTTGCCTCAGAAACTGAGAAGGAGGTTCACCCAACCTCACCTCTTAAGAAATCTGAGCCTGTGCCACAGGTGATAAATTGATTCTTAAGATAACACTTTTCAGTCATATGTTCATGTGCTTAAAGTAAATGTTTCTAACAGGCTCCAACTGAGAAAGAGGAAGATAAGGCAGAAATGCCAGAAAAGGACCCGGAAACCAACAAGGTTTCTGAAGAACACATCATTGAGATATATATATATATATATATATATATATATATATATATATATATATATATATATATATATATATATATTTATATATATGAAAATCAGTGATAAAAATTCTTCACCTTGGGTTATCTTAAACTTCTTCTAAAATTACTCAATACTTTCTACTCACAGGCTCACTCAGAAGTAGAAGTGCAAGGGGACAGAGTTGCGACATCCCCTGCACCTATGGAAATTGATGAGGCATCAAGGCGTTCATCACAAGAAAAGATTCCATAGACTGCACAAGTCTTTGAGAGACAAGTATCTGAGCCTCCCATGGAGGTAATTGACCTTTCAGATATCTGTTTTGTCACTTAAAGTTTTCTTGATAAAATTTCCTAAGTATTGTGATAATTCTCAGGTTCAAGAAAGAAAGGTTGCTCAGGACCAGACTTCCAAGTCTCCACCTCACAACAAGATATCTGAGACACCAATTGTCTCAGCAGCACAAGTCTCTGAGCCTGATGTCCTTACTCAGGTAACTCAGAAACTAAACTACACTTGTACTCAGATATCTACACAAGTTTTGAATCTAACTCAAAACACTTTCTTTCGGGCTCAAACAAGTGCAAAGCAGGCTCCCAATGATGAGAAAAGGGACCTACTTCCCTTCTTCAAAGCTCAAACCCTGCCAAAGCATATCCAATGCTTCAAGAAATGGCAAAGGTTAAGGTGCTCTGATCTCTCTGAAATATTGACAATCACAGATCAACCAACTAGACGAGCACGAGCTCTTGACTTGGAGACATATATCCATGCAATGTTCCCACCAACAAAGACACAGCCAGACTTTATTGCATAAGGATTTCTCCAGAGAAGTGGCGCACAGTTTGATACAAGCCTTTGAACAGGCAGATGGTCAAACAAGATTACAGATGGCATTCAAGCCAGTTCTGCCCCAAACTCTGCAATTTTTACCTTCTGAACAAGAAGAGGTTAATGGGCAGAAGATCACTATTCCTGAAGTGATCAATTCAGATCCAAGATGATGAGGAGGAAGAGATAAACGAAAACGATTTCGATGAACCTCCCACGATCATCACCAAAAGGATGACATGCATAAAAAGGATGATGATGATGCCTCGCACTGTGGACCGGAGGAATTTCACAAAGAAATCATGCCTCAATCGCTGAAAAGCAAACCGAGAGGAAAGCATGTAAATCTCCGCCTCCATCTCCTCAAAAGTCAACTCATCCATCTTCCCAACAAAAGGTTAATCAATAAGTAGTCGAGGATTCGAGGAAATCGCCGTAAATTGTTGAATACTCAATCCAGAATCGCCAACTCGCATAACCGTTGGAAGAAGAACAATACCCATCTTCAATCGAAGACCGAGAAGCTAAATCCAGAGACAAGCTTGACCAACTACAAGATCAATATCCGCAAGAGATGATAGCTTACTCGAGGTTAAAAAGCCAAGGATGTCAGAATGCCATCACCAAAGAACTCGACATCAAGAAGTATCGAAATTAAGCATGATGCTAAGGTCATCATCTTCAAAAGAAGTACCATCCTCCTCCCAAAAGGGAAGAAACCAATCTCGAGATGGTTGCCGGACTCGACACAATCGATGAGAATGTCCAAGAGGATGAAGATCACCGGCCGATTACTCAGATGATGAAGAAGACAAGACTTTGGCAGAGCACCGCAATGAACATCTAGCGGTTTCACACTTGAAAAGGAAACTGATTGCTCCTGAAACTTTCAGCAAACTACCAAATGTCCACTCCCATGAATACATGAACAGAACCAAGTACTGGCTCATCTGAAAAAGGAGATGTCTTCACAGAACAAGGAAGTAATTGCCTCCGTCCCCTCTGAAATGAAAAAGTTCACTGAGCTCATATTTCATTGTTCGACTCATACTCTAAGTCAATGATAGATTTACTTCCTTGTTGTGTGAAAGTGCAAGTGTTTGAGTCAGTGTTTTCACAACACTAAGACTGCACTTGAGTCAGTGTTTTCACAACAGTAAGACTACACTTTGTAATTGCACTTGAGTTACTATATTTTGCCTTTATTCAACTTCACTAGTTTCCAAGTTGAGTTATCTGATTTAGGACATTAAACAGGTTAGAAAGTACATGTGTTATGATGGTGTTTTCACAACACCTATTCGAACTGCAGCTTTAGTACTTGTTCGATATGTTCCTAAATTAACCTTAACCTAGTTCCACGGTTTTATGTTAATTTTGCAGGTTTAAGAAGTCAAGGGATTCGAAATTGAAACCTAGAAAGAGTTCGAAGCCAAGTGGGAAAGCAAATCTGATCAAAGAAGAATTATTTCCTTATTGGAGACCAAGAGAATCATGACAAAGTTATCGAGGATATATGCTTAGGAAATCAATATTCCAAGTATACGATCAAGGTCAAACAAGAAGGAAAGAAATCAAAGATGAAGGAAAGCGTGTAAAGCAAGCATAAAGGAAGAAACAATAAGGAAAGCAAATCTGCACTTGCCTTATTGAAGAAGAGAGCAAAGGAAATATTCATAATGTAAGAATTCAAGATACAAGTCAAGATCTTCTCGCAGAAACAAAAGGAACTTACCATCTAGCTGCCAGTGGTTGTAAACCTATATAAGAAGCTAGTCGTAGTTCACCCAAAGTACGAGTTCATACAGCCGTTCTGAGTGTATTCACTGCACGGCCTTGATATTCGTCTAAGCTTCAATCTAGTTGTTGCTAGAGTAGAATTGTGTGTCAATTCAGTAGCTTATTCATCCATAGCTTGGATTTCGTAATTGTCAGGAGCGCCCTTGTAATTCATTATTGTAGTGAGTTACATTTGTTTTTAAGGCTCGGAAGGTTATAATATATTAACATTCTAGAAAACCCAAACTTGGTGTCTTTACTTTATGTTGTGTACTTATCTTGTTCAGTAGATTAGTAGTGTGTTAGAGTAATTTACTGTTCTAGTTATTACTCTACTCAATTCAAGATATCAAGACACTTTGTGATAGTGTTCTCGGCGTACTAAATACACTAAGTTACTTTTACTTTTCATTGCTGTTATTCTCGCTTGTGTGTTTAAATTGTAGTTTAAATACACTGCTTTTCTTTCTCGTATCAAAGACACTAAGTAATAGTGATCCTTGGGTATTTTGATTAGTATAAGTGTTAAAGAGTGTTCGACTTGTTATATACAATCGCTTATCACGGTATATCAAAGATACTACTCTATAGTATTCTTTGGTTTATTGTATACACTTGTCTATCCTATACTAAATCCCGGTCCATACATTTTCATTGTGATTCTTGTTCAGAATCCTTGATCATTAGTTCTTTGAACCTATATGAGAGTTCTTCATTTAGGGACATCTTCTTGTTTCCTTCTTAGAATACTACATGGACAGATTCTTCAATCTTTTGTGTCCTTTTTATTGTAGATTCTGTAAGCTTTGCTATTCATTGAATAACCAAGAAATACACCTTCATATGCCTTTGGTTGAAATATTCTAAATGGTTTTTGATCCAGTCATGGTCTCTTAATGCCTTTTCAATGGTTTTTGGTTCATTATCGAAAATGAAACATCCACAGAGAGAATTTGCATTTTCAGCAATTGCTCTCCTAATTCTTACCCCTTGGTCTATAGGACCAATCACATCCTTTGAAGGATGGTCTCTTATCCATTTTATAATGGATTTAGAACTAGTAGGATCATTATCATTTTGATTCATTGTTGTATCAATATGATCATGATATGATACTTGTTCAGTATCCAAGGTATCTGACACATGTTCTGTGTTTGATATATCTGACACTTGTTCAGTGGCTAAGGCATCTGGGATAGGGATATTTGTATGTACTTGCTCGCCACTCCGCCATGATGAAAACTCTCGCTTGTTTCATCCATTTATGAATTTCTCATAGGAAATTCCTCATCATGTCTAGGAGTCATCTAGTTGTTACTTGGCATATTTGCCATTTATCATCAGACTCATACTCTAAGTCAATGATAGATTTACTTCCTTGCTGAGATTCTTGTTCAGAAACCTTGATCATTAGTTCTTTTAACCTATATGAGAGTTCTTCATTTAGAGGCATCTTCTTGTTTCCTTCTTAGAATACTACATGGGCAAATTCTTCAATCTTTTTTGTCCTCTTATTTTAGATTATGGAAGCTTTACTATTCACTGAATAACCAAGAAATACACCTTCATATGCCTTTGGTTGAATTGTTCTAAGATATTCTTTTCCATTGTTGAAAACAAAGAATTTGCAACCAAACACTCTCAAATGTTTGATACTAGGGGGTCTACCAATCAATAACTCATAGGGAGTTTTGTTATGGTGTTTTTTTATCAAACATCTATTTGAGTGTAGCAAGCTGTGTTTACAGCTTCAACCTAATATATTTCACTTATTTCAGTGTCAGCAATCATTGCTCTTGTTGCTTCTTTAAGGGTCATATTCTTCCTTTCAGCAACACTCTTTTGTTGTCGTGTCCTTACTAAAGATAGTTGATGTTGTATGCCTTTGCAGGTACAAAACTCTTTTATGTACTGGTTTAAAAACTCATTACCATGGTCTGTTCTGATCATAGATACCTTGTCATTTTTCATGACTTCAAGCTTATTCAGCAGGCTTGGTATCTCGACCCTTACGTCATATTTATGTTTGAGAAAAACAACCCAAGTAAATCTTGAGTAGTGACCTACAACAACTAGACCATATTTCTTTCCTGCATAACTTGTTGCTGAGGACGTAATGAGATCCATGTGTAACAGTTGCAGTAGTCTCAAACTGAAATGTATTGTTTTAGACATGAAAGATGTCTTGGCTTGTTTCCCTAGTTCGTATGTTCAACATACTCCATCCTTTTTGTATGCCATTCTGTGTAAATCAACAACCAATTATTTATCGCTATCCGTCGAGCGTTTGAAGTTCACATGACTCATTCTTTGTGCCATAGCCGCTTTTCTTGGCCTCGATTGACTCACCATGAGGCATTCTTCAACAGGGCGTATGCCCAACAAGAACATAGAGACTTCCTTTCCACCTAGCAACCAAGACTACCGCTTCGCTGACTCATTGTTTATCAGTTTATAAAGTTTGGATTTAATCTTGACTGAGAACCCCTTGTCAACAAATTGACTCATGCTCAAGAGATTATATTTCAATCCATTTACATGGAGTACTCTAGTGATCGTAAGGGCTCCAATCTTTAAATCTCTGAATCTACAATGATTTATTTACTTCGCCCAAAGAAACCTTATATCTGGTCCTGCATTGCATACTTTATAGTTGACCAGATTTGATTTGTCTCCTATCATGTGCTTCTGACATCCACTATCAAAGTACCACGTTGGATTCTTCTTTAGAGTGTTCTGCATAAAACAGGAAATATGGAGTTAGGTTCTCATTACAACAATGGAATCATATAGACTAAAGTATCTCCCAGTAGGCATCCATTTCAATGGTCTTCGGGGTCGATTTTTTGTCGAGTCGAACATAAGGAGGAATTCTAGGTAAATGATTAGTGTAATTTTTATTAATAAATATTTTCCTTCAGAGTGTTGATCGGTGCTCCTCGTGGAGCCTCTCGACACCAGAAATTGTCGAGTCTGCTTTCAAAGGAACTTAGCTTTCTGCTCAAATTTGTTCTAGCCTTTACATTTAGATAATTTGTGGATTGTTCTTTCTTCCACTTCTGATGATTGCTGTGAGCAAAACTAGCTTTCATCCATCATTCTTGCTCAAGTGTATAATCATGAGCTAGTTGTTTGCTGATGGATTTATAGCCAATGTCATTTCGAGAACGTGGTGCAGGCTGGGATCTTCTCTCAGCAACCTTGCTTGTAATACCCGAGATTTTCAGTATATTTATTTTAATATTTATTCTTCTTTGTTCTTCGCTTCTTCGTATCCGTTCCGGAGCTTTCTCTTTTTGAAGGTTAATTTCACATTATTAATCTTCTTTCACTTCTAATCTTGCCATTTTCTTTAAGTATCCTTTCCAAATGCAAATAAATATATATTCCTTCCTCGATCGTTTTATGAAATTCTTATCCTACTCCTTCTTAATGTAGTCCCCATCTACTTACTTGGTGTCAGTTTCACATTGTTGTTAATAAATTATATATAATAATTATTATATTCTTAGGAGGAGGTTTTATTAGGAGGAATTAAATCCTAATAATTACTCTTAATCTATTATTCTCCTTGCTTAATTATATTCTTATGCCGGCCTTTAGTCTCACCACTCTCCACCGCTACCGTCTCTTGCTCTTCACCTTATCACTCATCATCATCATCATCTTGTACTACCTATTACCAAACCGATGCTGCAACACCACCATTCATATCATCACAAATCATCTTGATCGATCACATCTTCATCGGCCATCATCCTTACTCACAAAGCCGCATCTAGAACCAGACGAAACGAGCACCAAATCTTATACCATTCATTCCGTTGTGATCCTCGCAAAGCATGGATCTTTGTAGTACAAGTTGTGATCGCTATTGATCTCCGGTTTTCATCCTTCGCTGCGTAATCTATTCTAGGTGATTTTCGGCCTCCCGTTCTCGTGATTTGCTTATCAAAAGTGCCTCATAGTTTCTGTAACATATTCTTCATTTTGTATTTAACAATTAGTGACTTGATTCATGGAAAACCGTCAAGAAATGAAGTTGTACGGATCTAATGAAGTCTGCCTCGATCAAACTATTCTCAGTTTTACTAGGTAAGTTCAACGATTCATATCTCCTTGGTTGTTTGCTGAAATTTCTTGTAATTGATACCAGCATGATCCCCTTTCTGTGTAGCTGATTTTAGGCTTTTGAACTTCTTAAATCCGTCGAGAATCGATCCCGAAAAGGCCAGTCCAAACCGGGACTGCTTCAGCAGAGAATTGTACGCGCGTGTATGTTCTTCGCGTCATATCTTCTTCGTTTTTCACTGGAATGTTGTGTATCTTATATCCATGCGTTCCCTTTCTGTGTAGATAATTCTAAGCTATCTAATTTCTACAATCAGTCGAGTTTTCATACCTGAATTCGATCTCGAATAGGGCTGTGCGAGCAGAAATCTGCACGGTATAGGTAGGTTCATCGCGTTGTATCTCCTTCGTTACCTGTTGGAATTTCTTTTAGTTTATATTCACACGTTCGTCTTTCTGTGTAAATCAGTTTGGTCTACTGAATTGTTGAATGACAGTTTGTTTTGTGCACTGAATCGTCTCCGGAACAGGTTCTGTTCATTTCCAGAAACTGTTTGCCCATGGTGAGTTCGTCAAATTGTATCTCTTCCGTTACTCATCTGTTTGTTAGGAGTTATACCCTTGCGTTCCTCTTTCTGAGTACTTGAGTTTCCATTTTGTTTCACCTAATTCCAACACTAGTTGACCTCTTATGGTCTCCTGAAACCCAGTCGCAGTTTCCTTCCTCAAATTGAACTCTAATGCATGTGACCTTGCTATTCCTGAGAATTTGTTTGTCATATTGCACTCTAAGCCCTTGTTTCCATTTTACCTTTTTCCAATAATTGCAAATTATACCTGGATTGTTCTTTAGCCCTTCGCTTCTCGTGATATTGGCAAATCTGCATTTAGCCTTGAACGAACTCTTCTAGCCTTTTAGCCTTTCTTTTCATTTCAACATCGATACTCCTTACCGCCCTTCTTTCCCTTTTTCAAGCCTTTAATTGTAGGAGGATTATCATTTAGCAACTATGATTTCAAATTTATTAATTAGTGTTTATGGATGTGTTTTGTTCTTAGTTGACTAAGCTGCTTGAGTTTTTGCGTCGGAATAAGAAGACCTTTTTAAGGTGAGTGTTCTTTAAAACCCCTCTTCGAAAACCTGGAAGGTTTAATGGATTTCATCTATTTTATTATTGTATATAAGTATAAAAATGCTTGTGAAAACCATCATTACAAATTGCATAAACTATGTTTGTCATGCTTCCGCTATGTATGTCGTATATGAGACACTCTCTTTCAATAATCTCATGAAAAGTATTTGTGACATTGTTTTTGGATATGTTTTGGATTTCGAATTTGTGTTGAGATCCATTATTAGTTTAGCTATGGATTCATTTTGGATTTCGTTCTGATTGTTTGTGATTCGATTGTTTGATTTGTTCGGCCGAGGTTTCGTGAGTAGGCTCGTCGTCAGGTTCATCGAGCTATTCATTGAGTGCCTTGGTCTATTCCCCCTTGACGCGAGGCAGAAGTCGCGAGGTCTTGGAGGGTCGTAGGATTTCACCCCTGAACGTATGCAGGGTATTGTTTGTTCAGAGTCGCTCTCTGAAGGGAGTCACAAGGGCGATTGGGAGGAATAAGGAGCGGCAGGAAATTTGTTTGTTCTGATTCATCTTCTTGATTGTACTTGATATTGATATGTTCTTGGTTTGATTGTTTTCTCTATTAGCTATTTTGTTACTCACTGACACTTGCATGAACCTCACTGAGTTTTATCTCACCACTCTTTCTATCTTCCCTTCCTTGTAGGTGATCCTTTGTTTGGTGCTTCCGAGTTTTAGAAGTTCAGCAATCTCAAAGAGGGGGGAAAATTTATAGGGGTTTTCTTGTTGCTTAGCTTGTAAACTTTCGTACTTGATAATCAGACTTTGTTTATATTGTTTAGTTCAAAGTTTAAAGTAGCATTGCTTTGAGCTTTGTAATTCTCTTTTCACCGTAATCAAAGAAAATAATTTTCATGAAAAAAAAAATGGTCGATTTCGTACTGTTACATTGCTTGTCTCTGGTTCGTCTCTTCTTCCAGAGAACGTAACTTTTGAAAAGTTTCCAGCTCCAGCAATTTTTCTTTTTTGAGAGACATAGCACTGTGGGTGTTTACATTTTTCAATGCATTGATCCTTTTTCAAAATCTTTCCATGCTTTTCTTTGACATGTTTTTCCTCAAAGGAGCAGCGTAATCGCTTTCCTTTGTCACAAGAACCGTAGCCTTTTGACCATTGTTATAAGTTGTCGGGATACATCATGTCGAGCTCTAACAAATGTCATTCTTTCACTATTCTTTTCGTAATGATAGAATCATCTGTTTGAGTATCAAGTCCAAGTCTACCTTTTTCTGAGACATCTCTTAAGTATGATTATAACTCAGTCAAAGTGTCACAAGCCTTTGCATAGTATTGAAAGGACACTTTCTTTTTCCTATCTCAAAGTTCTCAATGAGAATTGCATCAAGATTCTTTTGAAGTTCCTACATCTCTTCCTTATGCTTTTTAGTTGTCTAAAAAATTTGAGCTTTTAAGAATGCATTTTCTGCATCCTTCTTTTCAGATATCTTAAGAAGTTGTGCACACTCCTTTTTAAGAGTTTCCTTTTCTTCTTCAAGAATTCTAGTTCGTGATTGAACAACCATAAATTCTCTTTCATAAAGATTGTGTTCACTTTTGAGATGTTCTAGATATTTTATTCCTTCCTCATCACTTTCATAATTGACAAAATGAGAAATAGTGATTACCTCATATGCCATTAAGCATGGCTCGATGTTGAAGCAGTCTGGGTAGACCTCCTCATCAACCCCACACATTTCTTTCTTCTTTTGACCAAAGTCCATTACTTCATGAGTGATGACACATAAATCTGGTGAGGGAAGCTTAGGTGAGGGAAGCTTAGAGTTATCTGACTCCTCTTTCTCAGATCTAGAATCAAGATCAAGAGCATCCAATTGAATTTGGATCTTCTTCCTTTCTTCGTAAGCATAGCCCGTTGGCCTCTTTTGAAGTTTATGTTGGTCCAGATAAAACCAAAATAAAAGACGAGGGGGGGGGGGTGGTGAATAGTCTTTTTCAAACTTTTGACGATAAAACTGTTTCTCAGATATTTGTGAAGGTATCTGATACTTATATTCAGAGAGCAGAGGTCTTTTGTGATAAGTGGACGTGCTCAACAATCTATAATTTGTGTAAGTACTCAGCAAACAATAAATAAAGTGCAGTAAGTAAATGACACAAAGCTTTATAGTGGTATTTGAGGTATGAATCCCTCAACTAATCCACTCACCCTTTCTCAGGACTTGAATTCACTAAGATAAGATAATGAGTTCCCCTTACAAAATCCTATCTCTTGATCCCTTTAACACTAGGTTCCCAACCAAGTGTTCCCCATGAGTTATTCCCTGGTTTTCTCAACCAAGTACTTCCTCTACTCAGTAACCTTTGAGCTATTACTCAGCTTCCAAAGCCATGTACTTCCTATGCTCAACGCCTGTTTAGTGTTGGTTATGGTAGTTTGTTAGGTGATCAGGCTCTTATAACTTATACAGTTATCTTAGAGTGCTATGTAGAAACAAGCTTACTTAATACACTTTGCAATGTATGGTAAGTTGTTCTTTACTGACCCAAATCTTGATGTTGTTCAAGAGAATGAATCTCAGATATTAGTCGCAACTATATCTTCAGGATTCAACTATTTCACAATATGCAATTCTTGTTTAAGGATCCGGACACTTAGAACTTTCGTGCTACTTATAATTCAAGAGCTTTAGTCGCAACAGTAAGCTAGAGAGTAAGTAGGTAGAAGGCTTGTATGCTTGAATGTATATCGCAAGTGATGTTCAGTCTAAGGTGTGTTTTCAAGCATTCTAAGTGGTGATATTTATAGTTGAAAATCATGCCGTTTGAATGGTATCCGTTAGGCACAATGAAATTCAAACTATTGATATCTGAAGATAGTACGGCAGTGAGGTTTGTCTATTTACAGAGATTTCTTCTTTTGCTCAGACATCTCTATCTGCGTAATTAGTGCATTGTACTAACTTTTTTCATGTAGTCTCAATGGAACAATGCAAGCTTCTGAGGCTTTGCAAGTCCTTACTCAGTGACCATTATGCATCCGAGAGCTATTGAAATACTTGTCTTCCAAAGACACTTAATTTCTTCAAGGTATCTGAGCTAAGGTATCTGAGGAGACATTTCTCCTTAGTCTTCAGCAATCTTGTCCAGTCTTCTTGATCTTCAATAAAGAGCTCCTTTCTACTGGATATAAAAATTACATTCAGAGATACCTTAGTCTTTCTGTGTTATTAGTGTTTACTGATCAAAATCTAAATAGATATTCCTAACAATTTATTCTATCTTTCTTGTCACCTATCTATAGCTTGTTGTAAGCTGGGTAATCTCTCTTGAAATGACCATGTTTCTAACAATAGAAGCAGATTCCGTTTTCGATTTCTGGTACTTCAATACTTGATGATTGCTGAGCATACTTGTTCAAAGAAGTTGCATAATGCATGTTTTTGTTGGTGACAGTTAGGACCTAGATGCGTTTTCAGCTTCTCTTTAGCCCTTCTTCTCTCAATCTCCTGATTGACATAATTTCTCATATGCTTTACATTAAGAGAGTTTTCTTTAGTTACCTCTTTGGTTTCCTTGTTTTTAGAAGGTCCATGAGTTATTAGGGCCACATTTTGCATTGTTTTAGCAAATATGTGTCCTTTTGTTATTCATAGTTGACAGTTGTCAAGTGTGAGAAAAGCTCCACAAAAGTGATATTGGACATTCCTTGGTTGAAGTATAAATATTGGGTATGTTCCCAATTTTGGTTTAGAATTCTGACGATAGTTTTAACCTTCAGAGTTAGTATATCTATCACTTTCACCAAGTGCAGCCATCTCACTCATCAATGTTGTAAACCTGAAATCAAGTTCCTCAAGGGTCGTAGGCCCTTGTTTGATGTTTTGAAATTTTAGTTTCATGACTTCGAACTTGTTTTCCTTGGTCTTCTCAATGCCAACATAGATTACTTCAATCAGTGACCAAGCATATTTAGCTGTTTTAGCACCCCACAATTTGCACTGTATGTGATCTGGTGTAGAACAAATGATGATGTTCCTTGCTTGACCATCAAGTTTGTTCCTCTTGAATCTTCACTATTCAGATGTCTCGCTTTGATTCATAGGCAATATTTTCCGTGGAAGTTGTGCCAAGAGTCGACAATCCAAAGAGCATCCTCAACATCCTTATCTTTTCGACCATTTGAAACTCCAGTGACAATTTTCTCATGTAAGTTGACAATGAGGCCGTCTTTTATCACATATATCATCTCATCACTGATAGCTTCTAGGTGAAGCATCATGTTGTTCTTCCATTTCTCATAGTTCTCTGGCTTGAGAGTGGGTGCATCACTGAGAGACATCCTGCAGGTATACACTTAAACAAAGATCAAGTGAAGGTGGTGCACTTTAAGTGAGAACTTATCTAGGATCTAGGTTCAATATAGAGGTTAAAGAATCTCCTGCTCTGATACCACTTGTTGGTCCAAGTAAATGGCAAAGTAAAAGACAATAGGGGGGGGGGGGGGGGTGAATAATCTTTTCAAAATTTTGTCGATTCACAGATTTCACAGATATCTTGTCAGATATCTGATACTTAATAACAGAGCGCGGATGACTTTAAATGATAAATGCAAGTGTCAGCAAGCTACAGTGATAAAATACTCATTAAGTAAACAGATAACTGAAAGTAAAGTGCAGTAAGTAAATAACACAGTGCTTTATAGTGGTATCCGAGGTGTCGAATCCTCAATAATCCACTCGCCCTTTCTCAGGACTTGAATTCACTAAGTTAAGAAAATGAGTTTCCCTTACAAAATCCTATATGTTGATCCCTTTAACACTAGGTTCCCAACTAAGTGTTCCTCATGAGTTGTTCCCTAGCTCTCTGAGCTAAGTACTTCCTGTACTCAATAACCTTAAGCTATTCCGTGGCTTTCTCAACCAAGTACTTCCTATGCTCAATTAGGTTAGGTGATATGCACTCAAAGATTTTATTTTTCGTTGTAGAACCTGTCATCTCTAAATACAATCAAGATTAAATTTATAAGTCAAGTCCTCAAATCCACGCTTATAGCGGAAAGTCGACTGGATGTCATTCTCCACGGACACTTAGCATATGAACAAGCAAATAACGCTTTGTAAATCAGATGTAAAAGTAAACAGATTGATCGCATATAGATTAATTGAATCGCATAAACACTAAATTGATGAGATATAAACAATGGTGGAAAGGCGTAAAGGATCCCCAACCTCCCTCTGCCATGCTACTCTCAACTTCCTAGCTAGAATCCTACGCAATTACCTCTAACGACAGCAGGGCATAATACTATGGTGTTCAAGGCGCAGTCGGCATGAATACCCCTACACAGTTCAATGAAACTACTGTGTCACTCAGCAGAACTTCACACCACAAAGGATGTATAGAGTTGTTTAACCACGGTTTATGTCTAATAACTATTCCATTAATATATCACGGTATATAAAGAAGTAGCAAAAGCAGAGTTACGACGGTTCGCTTTTACAAAAGAAAGTTAGCTACTCATAGTATTCTAGAGACAAAAATCGAAAACTAGGAAGAAAAGGAAGAAGAAGCTTTGTCTCTGATGTCTTCGTGCTACTGCTTCTAGGGTTTCCTTCTTCTGGGTGCCTGACGGTCAACGGTTTTGGGGTTTCACTTCCCCGAGGACTGGTTCTCTCGTAAGAGCCGCCAGAGCGTGTAGAATTATGAGACCCCTGAGGGCTTATTTATATGGAAAATTTCGAGCTCTGGCCACCATTTATCAATAAGGAAGGTTTAGGAAGGTGGACTTAGCCCGACATGTGTGAAATGCCTCAAGAGACAAATCCTCTGATCAGATCATGGCCGTCAGGACTGCAAGGACTCCTTTGATGAGTTGATTTTACATCATCTCATTCGGTCTTTTTTACCGTCTTATTGCCATTCTCAAGTATAGTTCTTATATGTTTTATTAGTGTTATGTTACGTTTTTGTGTTTTGTAGGTGTCAGAAATGCATTAAAACAAGGGCTAAACCAGTGCATTTAATGCATTAATGGAAGCATGTAAGTTTATGGACCTGAAAGGTGGTTGAAAACGGAGTTGAATGGTCGAAACGGAAGTGGATTCGGAGTACGGACGAAGATTTTAGAGCCATTTAAGTGAAAGCGCGCGAAATTCGTACTACGATGGAGCAGCTTTGGCAATTTGGCCATAACTTTTGCATATGAACTCCGATTAACCTGATCTTCGTGTCCACGCGCAGATAAGACCAAGAGCTACAAATTGTAAGAGGAACCATCTCCAGATTCCGACGTTTAGAGGACCAACAAGGGCCTGGCGGACGCCAGCTCAATCTTGGCGGATGCCAGCTCAATCTTGGCGGACGCCAAACTCGTCCAGAACGAGTTAGCGGACGCCAGCTCCATTTTTGGCGGGCACCAACTCCCATTTTGAGCTATTTTCGGCCCAGAACATGATTTTGAGTGTTTTTCACTATATATAACCTATTTTCTTGATCTTTTAGACACAACTTCATTATTATTCTTCTCTTCTTTTTGTTTTTCAACCTAGAACCTTTCCAGGGTAATTACCTACCTATTATTGGAGGTAATTGAACCGTTTATCTTGTAATCCGACAATTAATTATTGATTGGGAGCATATTCTTCATACTTTCCACCAGTTCGATTGAAGGTCTTCAATTCTTACCTAGGGTTTGTGACACGATTAGGTAAAATTGTTCCTCATCTCGTTTCTTGGTATTTAATTTATGATTATGTTTATTGCGTGTTTAATTAAGATATTGATTATGTATATGCATGTCATGAGTAGCTAAACCCCCAATTATGGGGTGGTGATGGATTCAATGCATGCTAGGTAGGGTTTATGTGATTATATATACAGGCCGCGATTTTCTATAAGCTTTTTAGATTAATTGCATATCCTGTTATTCTGTTTGATGTGCATTCCGTCAATATCACTGTTAGATTAAACATTTGATCTTTACATACCAAAACATTTTCGTCTTGTTTGATCTGACAGTTAGATTGCAAACATATTAGGATTGGCTTAATTGGTCGTAGCTTAGTGAAATTGACGCCTTCACTAATGCTATTCGTTTTCTGAACCCAAGTAGTGACAACTTGAGAGTAACCATTAACCTATTAATCGCATGTTTCCTGCTAGCTAGCTTGTTTTTTGTCACCACACCATAATTCTCTAATCATATCATTGTCGTTTAGATTAATCTGTTTTCTAGTTAGATTGCATAAGTAGATAGATAATATAAATCAAATTCGTTGTCAAAGCAAACAACCCTTTTACTACTTTCTTATTGTTATTACTATTCGTAAACAAGACTTAGCTTAGTTAAGTCCTTCGAGACTGACCTCGGGGTTAACTTACCTGCACCATAGGTTTTTATAGTGTTGAGAATTAACTCTTGGCTTTTAAACAAATTTAGAACTTTGATTTGACACATCACCCTTCGCGCCACTAGTGGATCGTCATGCGATTCCCGCAGTCAACTGCTTTTCTTCGCTCTTCAATTTCGCTTCAGAACTTCGTTTCCTCGAAAAGTGTTCTTCTTCAATTATCTTTGCATTGGTTGGTCGCATGACTTGTTTTGACTCCTCGAACTTCGTGCAATGGCCAATCCGGCGTAGTCTCTTAACTTTCTCACTTTCGCCGAATTATGTCGTTTTGTTCGAATCGCAATTCCTCAAAAACGTGATCATGACCTACAGAAAACACGCAAAGTTGGTAATTGACCATAAAACGATACAAATATTGCATCTAAGGCAAAAAATGAGGGTCTAAAAGCATGCTATATCGCACATTCCATTGTCACATCACACCCCCAAACCAGTTTCTTGCTAATCCTTGAGCAAGGCAATAACGATAACCAAGAAGTGACCATGAAATGAGTAGCAAGAATAAACCACTACATAGAAGCAGCCAGTTTCTAGGGTTTCAATCTCTACTGACTCTCTTAGTTTCAACTCCAACTTTATGACTCCACAGCAAACAAGTAACAATTAAGTACCACTCACTACAGCCAGCGGTTACAAGTGTAAACCATTGTCCTTCTAGGTGTACTTCAAAATCATTACCTCGCGGTAATGTTATGCAATCCTGCTCCTAAAAGTCTAGGCACAAATCAAAGTAGTACTCATGTTGGCTTGGTAAGTAAAATAGGTAGGATAATATATAGAGGAGTGTATGGCTAAGCATCATTAAAAGATAAAAAGGTAACAAAGGGTATTTCAGGGGAACTTATCCTTTCGGACACCGAGTTCCTTCCTTCGACATCGTCCTCTCTCAATGACAAATCTCCAACTTCTCTTCTATCATCGTAACTACTCCATCGGTTGCTTCACATATAGACTACTTGCTCCTTTATTTTTCTTTTTCTTTTCTTTTCTTTTCTTTTGACATACTATTTTTCCAATGCTTTAATGACTCAGATGCTTTCGTCATCGGGCTCTTTTAGTCTCTACATTTTTGGTGGTGTCTGCTTTTACCTAATTTTGCACTTTTGTGCCGGTTTGGTATACATGCCATCAACCTCACGGACATGTAGCTTTTAGGCCACCCTGTATGTGGGTAGTATCTCAATATGCCCAACATAAAACGGAGATCACAAGTACCACATGCACTCGAGATTTTTGTACCTTTGTTTTTTCGGTACTTTTCTATTTGTTTAGAGCAAGAGCTAGTGATTTTCAGCAGAATAAAATAAAGAGGCCAACAAGGTTACCTTCGATGATGTTCATCTTCCACTTCTCCCCCAAACCAATTTGTCGAACTAGGGTTAGGGTTTTCTTCTCTACTTTCCCCCAAAAAAATTCTCGATCATGATCAAAACATGATTCTCCTCCATTCTTTGGAACTCGTTGCTTTGTTTCTTCGTTCAAGCTCAATGATAGGTTGCTGTCACCGCTTAAGTAAAGCATGTATATGATATATGGTGGAGTTTCATGAGGGCTTAAAAAATCTTTCAAAGGGGTTTGTGAAAGGTATAGAAAAGGATTAAGAAAGGTGAGTACTACTAATCATATTCATGCTGCTGACAAATAAAGACTTAAGGGTAGGAGTGCTCACACGGTTGCACACGGGACTTCAATTAGAGTATCAAGTAAACTGTTAGGAATATTTGTTTAGATTTTGATCAGCAACCTAATGACTTATCTTAGCTCAGAAAGGTGGTTAGTGCTCTTGGTTCACTTGAACACTGTAAAAGAGGAAACTCACTAAGTATGATAGTCTAGCAAATCTTGTATAGGATGTTAGGTCTCTGAATGTAATTTTTATTCTCTGAAGAAAACCAAGAAGAAGGCATCCAGCAGGCGTCAACCTATAGGGTTTATCGTTTTTCTAATTTCTTCTTTAGCGAGTTCAACAAATTTTGAAGATCTGAAGACTACACAAGATTGCTGAAGACAAAGGTTTTTCAGATACCTATGGCCAGATATCTTGAAGACACAAGCATTTTTAAATAAACAGTGTTGCAAAGATATCTGAGAAATAAAAGGTTTCTGAAACGAGGAAAAGTGCCCACTGATATCTACACTCAGATACCTTGGATAAAGATTATGTTTCCGGGAAACAATATATTTTTAACAAGTGGTATCTGGAGTTGTGATAGTCTCTGGAAAAGGACGTGCAAGGCTTCGGAAAGCATGCATAGTTCCGTTGGCACTACAGGACAAAGTATAGTACAGTGCATTAAATGCGCGGACATAAATGTCTGAACAAAAACGGTAGCTTCTGAAGAAGAAGACAAACCTATTACAGTACTATACTCAGATATCAATAGTTTGAAATTGAGTTAAGCCTGACGGATACTATTCAAACGGCGCTCAAATTCATCTATAAATATCAACACTTAGACTGCTTGAGAACACACACAGAACTTACACCATAGATCACTGAACTTATATTAAATACTCTCACAAGCTCTCTCAAGCACACTACTTACCTTCAAGCATTCTCACACTCAAAGCTCTTGATTCTAAGTAGCACAAAAGTTCTAAGTGTCCCGATCCTTAATAAGCATTGTTATTTGTGAAAGAGTTGAACTAAGATTTCATATCCGAGATTCATTCTCTTGAACACTTATCATAGACTGGCCGCTTAAGAACAAGATACCATACATTGCAAAGTGTATTAAGTATACTTGATTCATAGAGCTATCTGAATAACTGAACAAGTTATTAAAGAAGCTCACCTGACAAACTACCTTAACCAACACCTTAATCGGCGTGGAGTACAGGAAGTACTTAGTTTGGGAAACTAAGAAATACCTCCACGGTTACTGAGCATAGGAAGTACTTATTTTGGGAAACTAAGGAATAGCTCAAAAGGTTTCGAGCTGTGAAGTACTTCGTCAGGAAAGCCGGAATAACTCAGGGGAAACACTTGGTTGGGAACCTAGTATATTTAGGAATCTAGAGAAGATACTTGTAAGGTTACCTCAATTATCTGCCTTAGTGGATTCTAGGTCCGAGAAAGGTCAAGTGGATTAGTCAAGGATTACGCCACCTTCGGATACCAATATAAAAAGACTTGTGTTATTTACTTTCGCAGCTTTATTACTTTCTTTATTTATCTTGCAAAGTATTTACACTTATCTTGTCGAGCACGCACTTATCATAGAAAAGTCTTCCGCTCTTCGAATTAAGTATCGATATCTTCACGTATATCTCGAGAAATCGTGTTTATCGACAAAAGTTTTAAAAGACTATTCACCCCCTCTAGTCTTTTACTTTGTCGTTATCCGACCAACATAAATTCACTCATCAAAGTAGTAATGGGAATTCTTTGGTCAGAGTATATAATTAGCAAGCAGCGAAGCAAGAAAACAAATCCACAGCCCTTCATCTTATGGTTCACACTCGGTACTCTCCCACAGATTAAAAATTTTTCAACAAGTAGAAGACCTTAGATGTAACAAATAAGCATAAATTAAAATTCAAACTACTAAGTGCGAGTATTTAAAAAGCTTCTACAGACCAAGCAAGTTAGCAGGCAGTAGTCAAATCAAAATCTTCCCCCAAACCTAGCAGAGAGCAGATAGTAAACTAGGAAAGTAAATAAAAAAAAAAAAGGAAAGATACTCCCCTCTCGGTGTTGTGCTTCCATGCTTGTTCATTTAATTCCTCCTCCGCATATCATCTTGGTCTCCCAGCTGTGCATCGCTCACGAGCTCCACAAAGAGTTTATTCATCTTGCGATGGGCATCCTCCTTCGTTCTTCCATGGTACCTGGGCTCAAAAGTGTGTGAGATAGCATGTTTGGAGTGAACTCAGGACTATGGCTTCCATGCAAATCTCATGGGTCTTCCTCCCCCAAACCTGATGTTTGGTATAGCATGTATGCAAAATTACACCAGATAAGTCAATAGTCGCTCAAATCAATGCATGAACTAGGCATGTAGCACAAATTCTCATATTATGTCAAGCATCAAAGTGTAGAGCATATTGCAATGAGAATTCCATCCAATGAGCATATGACGATCAAAACATGTTTCCTAAGCATAATTCTTCAAGTAAAGATCATGTGAGCATGTAATCAAGGAGAAAAGGGCGACAAGGGATTTGTTCTATCGAGACATTGAACACAAGGTGAGCAAGAACAAAAACCCTCAAATTCTCAATCAATTTGTCAAATCTCAACCAAGGCAAGTGTTAATAAGGTAAATACTAGAAGTAAGCATGTATTCACATATCCCAAACATAATCAATTCAATCAAATGAAGCATATAATTGCATAGCACTCCAAAAGCAAGAAGAAAGTGCAAGCAAAAAGGTGAAGGATAGAAACTTGAATTTGAAGATGTTATAAAGATAATATTGAGTAGAGATTACTTACTTGGTGTTGTCGATAGATGGGCAAGCTAGGAAATTAATAGGTACAATGAAATTATATGTTAGGAATATCTGTTAGTATTTTGATCACTCATCACATGTTCTTATCTTAGCCAGAAAGGTGATTAAGTACTCTTGGTTCACTTGAACATTGTAAAAGAGGAAATCACTAAGTATGATTAGTCTAGTAAATCTTAGGGCTATAGGTCTCTGAGTGTAATTTTTATTTCCAGAAGACCATGAAGATCAATCCAAGCAATGGAGCTTTTCTGAAGATTAGAAGACTAAAGATTGCACAAGATTTATGAAGATATCAAGATTTAGTCTAACTCAGAAAGACTATGTCCTTAATCATTTCTTAAGTGTATTTACTTACTTTTTAAATATGATTCTGGACATATGACATCATGAGTATGGAGCATGCAAGCCATCAGAAAGGCTCATGTATCCGTTGAAGACTACAGGACAAGAAATAGTACAAGTGCATTAATCAGCGTAAAAAGTCATCAAGCACAAGTCCTCTCTGAGACATGAGACAAGGACTTTTGAGTACTCATTTCAAGATAAGTATGGACTGAATTTGAATTGTGTCTAACGGATATCAATCCAACAACTCTCAAATTCATCTATATATATCACATACTTAGATGTTGAGAAATACACCTTAGAACGCTCTATCTTGCAAACTTACCATCAAGCAAAGTATTCTCTCAAGCACTCTACTACCCTTTCTGAAAGCTTTCTGTTGCTTGAAGTATCACTAGTAGCTCTAAGTTGTCCTGAACCTTAACAAGAGATTGTTTTTCGTGAAAGAGTTGAACTATCAGATACCCTTTATGAAGCTCATTCTCCGTAATCTAACATCAATCGGTCAATCAAGAAGAGCAAACTGCCATCCACTGAACAAGTGTATTAAGTAGTCTTGTTCTATTAGGCTCTCTGAAAACATAACTGAAAAGTTATACGAGAAGCCTTTCTGTAGAACCTTATAACCAACACCATCAAGGCGTGGAGTAGAGGAAGTACATGATTTGGGAAATCAAGGAATAACTCCAAGGTTATCTGAGTAGAGGAAGTACTTAGCTCTAGGAGCTGGGGAATAACTCAGGGGGAACATTTGGTTGGGAACCATTTGTTTAGGAATCTTTGAATAGGATTCTTGTAAGGTGAACTCAATTATCTGTTCTAGTGAATTCTAGGTCTCAGAAAGACCAAAGTGGATTAGTTGGAGGATTACGCCACCTCCAGATACCACTATACCTTCTGTGTCATTTACTTTTCTGTATTTACATTTCAGCAAAGCACACACATATATTTATTGTTTCTGCACTTACCTATCTTAAAGTCTTCCGCGCTCTAAATTTAAGTATCAGAAACCCCCAGGTTTATGAGAAACTGTGTTTATCGACAAAAGTTTTTAAAAGACTATTCACCCCCCCCCCCCCCCGCCCCCTCCCCCTCTAGTCTTTTACTTTGCCGTTATCTGGACCAACAAGTGCTATCAGAGCGGGAGGTTCACAAGCCTTCTGCATTGAACCTAGATCCCCAGATAGGTGAAGGAACTTTGTCCCTTTCTGAGGACTATATAATTTGTGTGTCAAGTGTGCAGGTATGTCTCTGAGTGATGCACCCGTTCTGAAGCCAGAAAACTACGAGAAATGGAAGAACAACATGATGCTCCATCTGGACGCCATTAGTGATGAGATGATCTATGTCATCAATGAAGGGCCTATCAAAATCAGACAACTCAAACAAGTTACTGAGGTGTCTGATGGAAGAAAAGCCTCAGACAAGGAAGATGGAAGCGAGGATGCGGCTGCTAGTGATAGTGGTCGTGTTGCTCGTGGAAGCATTATGTATGAAGACAAGCCAAGAGAGCTCTGGACATCTGAAGATGCCAAGAGACACAGATTGGATGGTCAAGCTCGTAATATCATCATCAGATCAACACCTGAGCACATAGGAAGGGAAGAATTGCTAGAATAGGCAAATTCTCTACTATACCATTTTATGAAACTAAAGATGGTGCAGAAACTAGTAAGGCTTCTGAAGAGCACATTCATAAAGCCAAAGGTGTTCGAAATGGCATTGGCTATCGTGCTATTGGAAAGGTCCTTCTGCAACAATATAAGGAAGGACAAGAACAATGGCGCAAGGCTGATATTGCACGTAGCAATAGACAGAATTGGAAGATATCTCAAGCCACTGAAAACCTGAATGCCAGAGCTAGAAGGAACCTGGCCAGAAAGGCTAAGTTTGCTGAAAAGCAACCCAAGAAACCCAGGGTCCAGAAAGCACCAAAGGGAACACCTAGAAACACCCCAAAAAGGAAGATTGAGATCAAAATTACTAATTTTATTGCATCTCCTTCTGTTCAAGTTAGACAAAAACAAACTCCCAAGAAATTCACTAAAATGTGGATTCCTACTGGAAGAATGTTTAGTCTAAATGGTTCTATCTCTGAAGCAAGAACCTAACTCCTGCTTCTGCCAGGCGTAACGCCTCGACTAAGGCTCAATGGCTATTTGATAGTGGATGCGAAAGCACATGACAGAGACAAAGCAACCGTCAACTACAAAGCTTGCAACACTAGACCAGACATCAGATTTGCTGGAGGAGAATTAAATCCCTCTCTAGGATATGGCAACGTCAAATTGGGATCATTAACAATCACTGACGTATTACATGTTAAAGGTTTGAAATATAATCTATTTAGCATGAGCCGCTTGCAAGGGATTCATGAAATTCAAAGCAAAGTATTGCAAACTTATCGACAATGAGTCAAAGCATACCTTGGTTGCTCAAGGAAAGGTAGTCTTTATGTTGCCGATCAAGCATCCGCCACAATCAAGAATGTCTCATGGTGAGTCAATCAGTGCCACGTAAGAGCACCGTTATGGCACAAAAGAATAAGTCACTTGAATTTCAAAACTCAACAAACTTGCCAAGAAAGAGTTAGTGGTCGGCCTTCCCAAAACATCTTTCGAAAGGATGGTATCTGCTCGCCGCCAAATGGGGAAACAATCCAAGATCTCTTTCAAGTCCAAAACCGACACTTAATTTAGAATTAGACCATCGCAACTATTACACATGGATGTTTTTGAATCATCCGTAACTAGTTATGCAGAAAGAAGTATGGTCCGTTGTCAGAGATGACTTCTCAAGATTCACTGGGTTGTTTTTCAAGCACAAATCGATGCTAGGGTGGAGATACCAAATTTGCTGAATAAGCTTGAAGTCATGAAAATGACAAGGTATCTCGTAATCGTATTGCATCATGGTATCGAGTTTGTCAACCAAAGACATAAAGGAGTTTTACAAAGAAGGTATACAACCGCAACTTTCCTCTGGAGAACACCACAACAAAATGGTGTTGCGAAAGGAAAATAGAACTTGAAAGAAGCAGCCAGACAATGTCATCGACATCAAATAATAAGTGAAGTTTATTGGGTTGAAGCTGTAAACACAACATGCTACACTCAGAACATATGTTTGATAAACAAACACCATGACAAGACCGCTTATGAACTCTTGGTTGGTAGACCCCCTAATATCAAACATCTGAAAGTGTTTTGTTGTAGATGTTTTGTTCTTAACAATGGAAAAGAGTATCTAAGAATATTTCAACCAAAGGCAGATGAAGGTGTGTTTCTTGGTTATTCTATGAATAACAAAGCATACAGAGTTTACAACAAAAGAACAAAGAAGATCAAGAATCGCTCATGTCAGATTCTATGAAGGAAGCAAGAAAACACCCCTTGCTGATGAACTCTCAGAAAGGTTCAAGGAACTAATGAAAAAGGATTCTGAAGAAGAACCCTCAGAAAGGAAAAACATCATTGTGGAAAGAGAGGATGATTCTGACGAAGAAAAGCATGATGCCTAGTAACAACCAGATGATTCTCAGACATGATGAAGAATTTCCTATGAGAATTCCAGAAATGGAAACCGAAGGTGTTCATCAAAGAGCTAACTCTGGAAATGACCTCTCTGACAGGCATGTCCCAGAAAGCCCTCACACTGAGCAAATGTCAGACATTCACCATCCTTCTGAGGTGCAAAATGTCACAGATACTGAAGAAGTATCAAGTCATAATCATAGTGATTCTCATTCAAATCACATATATGTTGACCCTACTAGCCATAAACCCATGATGATATGGATCAAGGATCATCCTGAAAAAGATGTGATTGGACCAATCAATCAAGGTGTTAGGTCTAGGAGAGCAATAGCTGAAAATGCTAATTTTCCTCGATGTTTCATCTCAAACATTGAACCTAAAACTATAGAAGAAGCATTAAGAGACCAAGACTGGATCTCTGCAATGCAAGAAGAGTTAGATCAGTTTGAGAGAAACAAAGTCTGGAAACTAGTTCCATTTGTAGAAGGAATATCTGTGATTGGAACTAAGTGGGTTTTCAGAAACAAGATGAATGAATCTGGTGAAATAACCAGAAACAAAGCAAGGTTGGTTGCCAAGGATTCACCTGCATCAAGGTTTAGATTTTGATGAGTCATATGCACCATTGCCGATTGATGCAATAAGACTCTTTCTGGCCTTTGCAGCTCATAAAGACTTTAAAGTTTATCAGATGGATGTCAAGAGTGCATTCTTGAATGGTGAACTTGCTGAGGAAGTCTATGTTGAACAACCACCTTGCTTTGAAGTTTCCTCAGAAAGTAGAATGGTCTATAAGCTACAGAAAGCTCTATATGGACTGAAACAGATTCCAAGAGCATGGTATGACACTTTGGCCAAATACCTTCTGGAAAGTGGTTTCAAGAAAGGTGAAGTTGATAAAACTTTATTTACTTTAAATCATGATGGGAAACTACTCTTAGTTCAAGTATATGTTGATGACATTATATTTGGATCTAAGGACAAGAAACTCAGGATGACTTTGCAAATCTCATGCAAAGTAAGTTTGAGATGAGCATGATGGGAGAATTAAACTATTTCCTAGGATTGCAAGTCAAGCAACTCACGGATGGACTATTCATTAGTCAGACAAAGTATGCAAAACACATGCTCACAAAGTTCAGTCTTAAGCCGACTGAAAAGAATGCTACGAGACCTATTAGCATAGGAACCCAGCTGACCTATCGAATCGTATAAGAGTGTTGATAAACACAAGTATAGGAAATTGATAGTTCACTACTTTACTCATCGCAAGTAGACCGATATTCAATATGCAGTGTGTGTGCTAGATTTCAATCAAATCCAATGCAATCACACTACAACATTGCTATGAAAATATTAAGGTATGTGAAAGGTACAGAGATGTAGTTTGTGGTATCCTAAAGAAAGTGGATCGAGTTCGTGGTTACTCAGATCCCGATTATACCGGATCAATGCTTGATAGAAAAGTACCTCAGAACTTGTCCGGCCGAACTAGACTTATCTCATGGTTTAGCAAAAGAAAAACTCAATTGCAACTTCTACCACAGAGGTCAATATATTGTCACGGTTGTTGTGCAACACAAATTCTGTGGATTCAACAACAACTCAGAGACTATGGACTCAATGAAGAGAAAACTCCCATTTTCTGTGATAACACAAGTGCTATTGCAATCACACAGAACCCCAAGTTCCATGCCAGAACAAAGCACATTGATGTTAGACGCCACTTCATCAGAGACCATGTTGAGAAAGGCAATATAGAGATACTCAAGATTGGCACAGAAGACCAACTTGCAGATATCTTCACCAAGCCCCTACAAGAAAGCCGGTTTTTGACCTTAAGACATAGTCTTGGGTTAATGGAGATGCCTAAGGACTGAAAAATGTCCTGAATCTCTAAAGTCTGAGTAAGTAAGGTAGAAAAGAAGTAGGCCTCTGAGAATAGGTTCTCAGAAAGCCAAGTTGATAAGAAGTAATGCAAAGGTTTCTGAGTAGCAACACTTAGAAAGGCAAAACATTTCTGGAACGGGTATCCAGAAAGGCAAAGGTTGGTACACACTCAATAAGTAATTAAAATTAGAACTTACTTACTGAAAGTGGGTCAAATACATTCAAACAACTGAAGCTTCTGACACTTGAATTCAGAAAGCTATTTAGTCATAAAGAGAAAAGACACACAAAGCACGAAAAGTATAAGTTCTGAATGTCAAACATGTCCAATGTCTTGTATTTTTGCCATTTTTATGATAAACAATATAAAGATAAGGGCTTGACACTCAGAATGATAAGTTCAAACGATTGAGTGTTCTTACTCTTTACTAAGTGATATAATGGATATAACTTGTCAAAAATCCATCAAGTCGGCACAATATCATTTGTTGATTGATATCATTACAAAATATTCAATATAAGCCCTTGATGAATAAACGTTTGATCTCAACGGTTGAGATTAAAACCAAGCAAGTAATGTCTGTTGAGAAATGCAGACATGGCCCACTACGCATTTAATGAAGAACGTGTGTGATACCACGCCTATGCAGATACAAAGACACTCATTCATATTCAGTTGTGTGTATGTTGTATATATAGGACTTGGGCAAAAGACAAACACTTTTACCAATTCCGAAATTTCATACTTCAGATCAAAACAAAGAAAATCTCTCAAGATTTCTCGAAAACCCTTCAAGAACTCAACTTCTTGTGTTTAGTCTTCTGAAAAGATAGACTAATCCCGATTAATCTTGCAAAACCCCTCTGAAAACACTCACTCAAGACTCTATATAAGAGATGGCACCCAAGAAGATGACCACCAAGAACCCTAAGGCCGTTGAATAAACGCCTTCTGGGAAAATTCACCCCATCTAACTGGAATCCAAGTCACAAGATGAATTGGGGAGCTTTTCTAGTGAAGAAGTATGTACCTGCAGTCATTTCTTCCAAACCAGATAGGAAACTGATATTGGGGATGCTAAAAAGTTCCCATATCTTTAAGTTTCTATCTGCTCCACCCAGTGGACTATCCACACTGGATGTGCTGGAGTTCTATAACAACTCCAAAATCTTCACAAAGGTTGTGAATGATGAAGAAGAGAAATACATGCAAACTGAAGTTCAAGGACAAGAAATTGTCCTAGACTGCAAGACTTTCTGCAAGATATTCCGATTGAAAAATCGAGGAACAATTGAAGACATCAACATCAGGGATTCTCCCATGATCCAAGGCGTTAAAGAGCTATTTGAAGCAATCCAGTTAGAAAATGCAAAGGGTTGCCCAGGAGAATTTGTTCTGAAAGCCATCAGAACTAGTCATCTCCAGAAACACTGGAGTACTTTAGCTCTCATTCTGGTCCGTTGCTTTGATGGCAACAAAGGTGGAGTGGGCCAGATAAGCATGGATATATGGATGATGATGTATCTTCTGAACAAGAAGCATGAAGGGCAGGAAATCCACTTCAATTGGTGGAAGTACGCCTTCAACAAATTCCTTGGACGTATTGAAGAATTTGAGCCCAAGATCATCGATGGTTTTGCTGAGCCAAAGGCCAATACGCACTTTGGCCTCAGAATTTGTCACATTCTGGAAACAATGGGAATCATTCTCAGAGAGAGGCAGGAAATCCCAGTCACCAACTCCCTTTTCAGACACGCCTTTGAAGAAAAGGAGAGACTTGCTGCTGAGAAAGCTCAGAGAGAGGCAGAAGAGCATGAAGCTGCCCAGCAAGGTGAGGAGGTCTCTGAGCAAGCTCAAGCTCCAGTTGCCAAGAGAAAGAGGACTCAAAGCAAAAGAGCCTCCAAGTCCCTAAAACTACAAGAGGCACAACCTTCTGGAGACAAGGTCTCAGAAGATGTCGACGCCTAAAGGCAACCTGCATTACCCAAGAATTCGAGCGATCGCCTGTAACTCTCCAGAGATGATAGAAATATCATAGATGGGTCTGCACCAACACTGGATAGTGATTCTGAGGATGATGAAGTACTTGCAAAAGTACTCAAAAGGTCCAAGTATGAGACCCATGGAGGAGCATCAAGCTCAGCCCCTCAGAAAGAAATGAGCCCCTCTGCCCAGCAGGAAGAAGAAGGCCTGGGTGAGGAAGATAGAATGCTGGAAGATCCTGACATTGCTTCCACATTCACTATGCCAAAGACAAAAGGTCAAGAAGAAAACCCTGTTCTTGAACAGGTTCCTCAACCTTCTGAGAGAGCTCAACTCTCAGAAAGGGATCAAACTGAGATGGAGACTCAGAATGATACTGCAGAGGAGACCAACAATGAGCACAGAGAGACTGTGGAATCACCACAAGTCCAAGAGACCAATGATCAGCCTGACCCTATTCAGGTAGCAAAAGTAGTTTATATCTAACTTGTCAACATTAAAATGTTAACTTGTTACTCAAAAGCTTCATTTGTTACAGGCCAACATGGAGACACAATTTCAGGGGGAAGTTAATTTGTCCACCCCTCTGAATGAAGAAGAGGTTCCTTCAACCTCAGAACAACAAGAAGAGCCCGTTCTACAGGTAGTTAAGTTATCTCTGAATAAGAAATAACTTGCTTGAAATATTCATATCTTATGTTCTAACTTCTTTTTGTCTCTTATTAGGCTCCAACTGAGGAAGTAGTGGTGGAACCAACACCCCAACACCAAGAGATTCCAGAGGCTGAAAAGCTCTCTGAGGAAACATTTACTACGCCTTCTGTTGAGAAGGTAAGTATTAGTAAATTTTCTTTTAGGGCAAATTACATATGGACCCCCTGTTAGATTTCGTAATTACAGATAGGTACCTGTTAGTGGAACAATAACATTCAAATCCAGTTAGATAAAAATCAATTACATATAAGTCCACGAATTTGACTTTCCATTTAAAAGTCGGAAAGTCCCGCCTGCTCAATTATCGCCTTTTAGAAATTGCCAAACAAATTTTTAACTTATCATTGCCACGCATGGCACATGTGGACTTCTATGTAATTAAACCTGAACTTCTATATGGTTACATGTAATTGAATTATGACCGTTATTTAAAAAAAAAAAAAACTGATCGTTTGGAAGTTAATTGGAGGCTATTTATACACCAAAACTTGCCATTTTATCATTTTAATTCAAAAATTTTCACTATAAGTATATACATATTAATATATATTACGTTGGCTGAGTGTCGAGCACTATGTAGTACATTTTATATATAAGTATTGTTTCTAAAAATCATTTTGTACAATAGCTTTTTCATGTATTTTGTTAAACAAATGTACCTATTAGCATTTGAAAATCCTATTAGTATAGTATGTACTTAATTAAATAACAATAATAAAATAAATATTCTTTTATTGATCGGAGCTTCCGCCAAGGATCGCCGAGTTCGGCCACGCCGAGTTCTGGAAGCTCGTCGGTTTTTTTTTTTTTATTGAGCATCCGCCATGGAAGCTCCGATCTGGAGCTTCCACGATGGAAGCTCCAGATCGGAGCTTCCATGGCGGGCAGAATCCAAATTCCGCCTACCATGGAAGCTCCGATCTGGAGCTTCCACGCGCCGTGGAAGCTCCCGAACGGAGCTTCCATGGAAGCTCCGATCCGGGGTTTCCAATATAAAAATAAAAAATAAAAAATAAAAAATAAAAAACATAGTTCGGAGCTTCCACCGGAGCTCCGGCAGTGATTTTGGTGGTGGTGGGGATTGGGGAAGAAGAGTTAAAATTTTAATAATTAAATTGTTTTGAAAAAGTTAATAGTTTAATAGTTTAAAATAACTAAGGAATGTTTGGTTTGTTTATAATCTTAAGTTGGTCAACCAAAAAACAACTTTTTGGACCTATATGTAATTGTTCCACTAATGGGGATTCAGATGAGCGAGGAGCCACTAAGAGGGTAGCTCTATGTAATTTTCCCTTTATTTTAAGAATACTTTGGTAAAAATCGCTACTTAATCAATATGTTTGTTCTATCTTACAGGCTCAGTCAGAAGAACACTTGGAAGGAAAGACTGTGGTCTTATCTCCTCCAAAAGAAACTGGCAATGCTGAAGAAGCAGAGTCAGCAGAAAAGTTTCCAGAAACCCCCAAGGTTTCTGAGAAAGATGCCACTGAGCTTCCTCACTTAGAAGTAAGTGAAGTCTCAGAAAGTATTTTTCCACTTATCTTTTCTGTTAACAGTTTCTAAACATATTTTATTTTAATTCTCAGGTTCTAGCAGAAAGAAAGGTTGATGAGGATCAGACTTCTCCTCACAACAAGGTATCTGAGGCCTCTGTGCCCAAACAAGGAGAAGTCCAAGTAGATGAGCCTAGTGTTTCTACACAGGTATGCTCAGAAAGCTTACTTTTGCACACAGATACTAACACAAGTGGTTTGAACAAAACTAAGTTGATCCCTTTCTTTCAGGCTCAAAGTCTAGTGCCAATCAATTTACTCCAAGCCTTCGTATACACTCTCTTTAAACATCTAAAGTGCTTCAGACAATGGCAGAAACTCAGAAAGGCTGACCTTTCTGAAGTTGCAAGAGTAATTCACATCCCAGATAAGAGGGCCATAGCATTCAATCTGGAAGATCATGTCCATGCTATGTGTCCCACAGAGTCTTACTCCTTTGCCACTCTGATGGATGATGCCTTCATAAACGAAGTGGCACGAAGACTCATAGCAGATTTCAAAGCTGCAAATGCTCAAACCCAAGAGAAGATGGTGACCCATCCTGCCTTGCCCAATAAGCTCACTACTTATCCAGCTAAGCAAGAAGAAGTTAATGGGATGATGATTACATTCCCAAATGTGATCAACCTGGTTTCAGAAGATGAAGAGGAGATGGACGAGAACGATTACCAAGAACCTTCTTCTGAGCATCCAAGTAAAGAAAACAAGAAAAAGGATGATGATGATGATGATCAGAATGATGATCCTCAATCCAGACAAGGCGGGATTCAGAAAGCTAGCAAAGGAAGTGGAGAAAAGGCTACTCCTTCAAATGCTCAGAAAGCCCCATCAGCATCACCCCCAAAGTCTCATCAGAATACCCAACAGGCCGACAGCAAGACATAATTGAAGAAATCTCAGCCGCTGAGTTCATGATTGAACAACTCAGACAGAAGTTGGAAGAAGAGAAGAGAATCAACTTAGAGTGCCAAGCACAAGTTGATGAGAAGGAAGCCAAGATTCAAAAGCTCAGAGAAGCTAATGCTAAAGAATTGGCCCTTCTAGATGAGCAAAGAAGTTTGGAAAGACAGATCAGCATTACCGCAGCTGAAATCGATGCCATGCGTACTGTTGATGAAGAAGCACAAGATGCTGAGGCTGCATCAGAAAGACCTTCTACATCTTCTCAGAAGGCCAGCACACTTGATGGAAAACAAAAGAAGATTGCCAATCTGTAAACAATCCAAGAAAAGGATTATGACAGTGATGCTGAAGAAAACCAAAACTTGATCACCCCAGAAGAAGATGAGAAACTTATCACTAAGGAAAAGTTAGCCCTTCTGGGCCCTCAACTATTTTCTTCTCCAGGTGCATCAATAAGTGATGAGCACAGGTCTAGAACAAGTGTTTTCTTGGAACTAAGAGATAGACTTGTTGCTCAAGACACTCAAGTCCTACAGTCAGTCCCAGAAGAGATGAAAGATTTGGCTGCCGCATTGCTAAACAGAGCAACTAGCATAGCCCTCTCTCAGAAAGATCTAGCTTTGATAAGGGAAGATGACTGCAACAATGCCAACCTAGCACTAACAGAAGCCATCCATGCTACTCAACAAGCAGATGCTATTCTAAGGCCTCTTGAAGAGCTCAACATAAAAGATCAAGAATTGGTTAGGCAAAACAAGGACTTGAAGAAAGAAATCCAAGAACTGGTCAGGGTGCACAACAACCTCCAGAAAAACTTTGAATCACTCTCTAAAGCTTATGCTATCATGAGTCAGTCATTCATGACTAAGGGGGAAGAAGAGATGCCTCAGAAAGGCAGAGGAAGAAAAAGAAAACAATCAATTCCTCCCTCCTCAAGTCAACTAGTCATCAAGGACACTAGAGATGCCCCTACTGAAGAAGTTCCAGATCAACTAGCCAGAAGGCTGAGAAGTATGGTTACTAGGGGAACCAAGTCCCTTAGGATCTTAGATGGGAACAACCAGAATAATCGTGAAGAAGGAAAAGATTAAGAAGAAGGAGAAGTGAGAATCCAAGAAAGCTGCAAGTCTCCAATTTTGGACTTCAATGATGATGAGGATGATTCTGATGAACATCCACTTCACAAGAAAAGGAGACAAGCAACTACTTTACAACCTCCTCTGGCAGCAAAGCCCTTAGCAGCCAGAACTCCTTCTGGCAACACCAAGTCTATACAAGGAGGATCTACTGTAATGTTTCAACAAGGCAGGAAGAAAGGGTTAGAGGATCTCCTGACAGAAGGCCACCTAACAGAAAGGCAAGAAGGGATTCCCAATTTGGCAGAGTAAACAGAGAAACTCATCAAGAAAGGCCAACTGATTCCCGCATTGAGTATGTAAAGACTAGTAATGAAGAGTCTTCATATAGGTGCATTCTGAACAAGAGAGGGTATTGGATTCTGGAACTACAACATCTACTTGTCAATGATAAGTTTCCAACTCCCATCCTCAACCAGATCCTGAAATGGAGAGAAGGCAAGCCAGAATTGCTAAAACTGAGCACCTTCATGCCTGGCTAAATTTTGAAGTAGAAAAGAGGAATGAAGCCAGAAAGATGGATCTTTCTTTTGCCTGTCCTTACCCAAAACCTGATGAGGTACACAAGGTAAGAAAGCTGGATGGTAGCTACAGCAGGAAGAACAAACTAGGTGTTCCAACCTATGAGTCATTCTATATGACATTGGATGAATACCTAGATGATTTACACTATCTAGAAGAAATATACAAGTATTTAAACCTATCTCAGCTGCATATAGACCACTCTTGGGTCTGGGGAAAGTACTTCTGGGTCAAACACTTTTTGCGGAAGAATCACAAGCTTGGCAAGAGTTAGCATGAAATATGCGACTTATCCAGAAAGACAGAGCTCTCTGTCAGAAGGATTCTTTATGACTATGTCCAAGAATGCAGAAAAGTGGATGATCATGTCAACTGATCCAGAAGTGGTGTCAAGAACTTGAGGTATCCGAACCCAAGTTGCATTTTGAAGACTTGAAGACTAGTAACATTAGAATACTCTCGAGCTTGGATTCTCCTTTGTTCTAATTTACTTAGTATGTTTTGTTACTTTTGTAATCTTGCCGATTGTTTCTAAATTTCTATCTCGTAAAAGTTGCATCTTATTCTCAGAACTGCACTATCTGAAGAACATACTCTCAGATACATTCTAATAGATGACAACTTATCAGCAAAGATCACTTCTTGTGATTTGGTTGATGTCTACTTTCTACACTTAATTCAACTAAAATTGAATATCATTCAAAATGATTAAGTGGTGGATTGTTTTCTCTTCCAGGATTACAAATTTGTAATAGGACTTAAAAGATAGTCATGGATGACTGATCAAAAAGGGAAATTTGTTAGAATATCTCATAGTATTGTGATCACTCATCACATGTTCTTATCTTAGCCAGAAAGGTGATTAAGTACTCTTGGTTCACTTGAACATTGTAAAAGAGGAAATCACTAAGTATGATTAGTCTAGTAAATCTTGTATTAGGACTATAGGTCTCTAAGTGTAATTTTTATTTCCAGAAGACCATGAAGATCAATCCTAGCAATGGAGCTTTTCTGAAGATTAGAAGACTAAAGATTGCACAAGATTTACGAAGATATCAAGGTTTAGTCTAACTCTGAAAGACTATGTCCTTAATCCTTTCTTAAGTGCATTTACTTACTTTTGAAATATGATTCTGGACATATGACATCATGAGTATGGAGCATGCAAGCCATCGTAAAGGCTCATGTATCCGCTGAAGACTACAGACAAGAAATAGTACAAGTGCATTAATCAAGCTTACCGAAAAGTCACCAAGCACAAGTCCTCTCTGAGACATGAGACAAGGACTTCTGAGTACTTATTTCAAGATAAGTATGGACTGAATTTGAATTGTGTCTAATGGATATCAATCCAACAACTCTCAAATTCATCTATATATATCACATACTTAGATGTCGAAATACACCTTAGAACGCCTATCTTGCAAACTTACCATCAAGCAAAGTATTCTCTCAAGCACTCTACTACCCTTTCTCGAAAGCTTTCTTGCTCGAAGAATCACTAGTAGCTCGAAGTTGTCCTGAACCTTAACAAGATATTGATTTTCGTGAAAGAGTTGAACTATCAGATACCCTTTCTGAAGCTCATTCTCCAGAACGAACATCAATTGCTTGGGTCAGTAAAGAGCAGACTGCCATCCACCGAACAAGTGTATTAAGTAGTCTTGTTCTGTTAGGCTCTCTGAAAACATAACTGAAAAGTTATACGAGAAGCCTTCTGACAAACCTTATAACCAACAACATCAAGGCATGGAGTAGAGGAAGTACTTGATTTGGGAAATCAAGGAATAACTCCAAGGTTATCTGACAAGAGGAAGTACTTAGCTCTAGGAGCTGGGGAATAACTCAGGGGGAATATTTGGTTGGGAACCATTTGTTTAGGAATCTTAGAATAGGATTATTGTAAGGTGAACTCAATTATCCGTTCTAGTGAATTCTAGGTCTCAGAAAGATCGAAGTGGATTAGTTGGAGGATTACGCCACCTCCAGATACCACTATACCTGCTGTGTCATTTACTTTTCTGTATTTACATTTCAGCAAAGCACACACATATATTTATTATTTCTGCACTTACCTATCTTAAAGTCTTCCGCGCTCTGAATTTAAGTATCAGAAACCCCCAGGTTTCTGAGAAACTGTGTTTATCGACAAAAGTTTTTAAAATACTATTCACCCCCCCCCCCCCCTTCTAGTGTTTTACTTTGCCATTTTCTGGACCAACATTATAGATCAAATGAAGAATTTTGAAGTGAGAATGAAGTGGGGAGGCAAAATATCTTCTGGGTTCGAAAAGGGAGAAGGAGGAGTCGCAGGCATCATGGGTCGCCAATGATCATGGTGAGGTCGCTACTCACGCTTCTTCTTTGCAAGATTTCAGATTTTCGATTCTTTTCGCTTTTTTTGAAATGCAACAAATGAACCTAAGTAATGAATTAAGAAGTTTTAAAAGCTGAAAAGTTTTTGAAAGGATTTTGGTGAAATCAAGAAAAGGCGGAAAACAAAAATGCAAATGCAAGTGCAAAATTAAAGGTGACCTCGCTCTCAAGAAGCGCTTGTTTTGGGTCTTATAGCTCGCTCGTGAGATGACCGTAGGATGGATGCATGTGGCCTAAGTTAGGTCCACAACCCATCTCCACCTTCCAAAGAACGCTTCTTCTTCGAGATCCTTGTTGGAGAGTTACGATTGATGTTAGGTCCATCAACCCATCCCCGCCTTGTTAATTTTCCCGTCAACTCACGACTAAGCTTTCTCCTCTCGGTGTCTTCCTCTTCTTCTTCCTTTGTAGTCGGAGAATGATTTGCTCGGTGAAGAAGTTATCATCATCCTTAGTGTACTCGTGGATATGATCTCTTATGAATGTATCCATTCTTCTTTCGAGCACACTTATATCACCCATGGCTGATCACCGAACTCCTTAACTCCCATTCCTTTAAGTACTATCTCGGTATCAGATCCCACTCGATTGATTGGATCTCCATCGAACAACCTGTTCTCATCATTTGGGTTGCAAACCAATGGCCTTCCTTCGACTCCTTCCATTGATGTGTCTCTGAGAGATCTTGCATTCCTTGATTCATAGTACCCCTTTGAGAATGATTCGTATTCTTGTGTTCTATACTTCTGTGTAGTGCTAGTCAGACAGTCAGAATCATGTTTACGGTCAGGGGTGGTTATGAAAACCTTCCAATCATTGGGTCGGAAAATCATGGGAATACGTTGAGTGAGTGGATTTCCCAATGATTGGTCCCTTTCCGCATAAGGCATAATATAATAATCAGGAATAACGAATTCAATTTCTTCTAATTTCCTTACGGGGTCGGGTTCATGGGTAGAAGTACTAGTGATGAAAGTAACGATAGACGATATAGTATCAGGATCAGTTAAAGTATGGGAAGCAGAAAGCTTACCTGTCTGTCGCCTACTTCGAAGGTGCGGTGGAATATATGGTTCGATGGCCTTGTGAAGGCCAACCATCGTATCTTCACACTCCCCAAAATCCTCCTGTTTACTAACTTCGAGTACTTGATGTTTCCCTCGAGTATCTTCTTGCTCTGTGTATACTGATGTGCTCAAATTAGTACTTGATAAAATTCTAAGTAACTAAAGCAGTGTTGAGTAAACAAGCCTTAACTACGAGATCGTTCTCAAGGAGCTAACTAGGCAACTATGACGTTTTCAAGTATCAAACGCGAGAGTTTGCAAGTAGCAGTTTCTATGATTGAGTTGGGTTTGTAAATTAAACTAAGTAAACAAGAGTGAATTTGAATCAAGAGAGGGGAAATAGATACGGTATCATTCAGATATATCGAATATGGATCAGACCATGTGTTCATATAATGTCACAGTTATTTGTCCAGATAAATTCTCGATTTCAGTTTTAACCAAGACATTCTTTGAAAATGTGAGAAGTAGCTAATCAAACGATTGTCAGACGATTGATTGTTAACCTGAATGGTTGAAAATATAAGAGTAGAGTACTGAAATCGGTGTTTTTACGAAGTTTGATAATGAGCTTAACACATATGAACAAACTCTAAGTCAAGATCCTAATTCGATTAATCCTACATTGCTACCGCATCTATCGAAGAGATTAGCTACTCATATCGTAAGAAATAGCACACACAAAGACAGTCATAATCGAATTAAGCATCATAGTGGAGATTACAAGCATAAGTCAATCAATCAATCACTAAGAAGTAATTGCAAGAGAAAGAATGAATCGATTGATAATTTAACCTCGAGGATCAAAATTTAATGTCAATATGTGATTACAAGAGCAAATCGATCATAAACTCAGGCAAGAGAACCAAACTAGGGTTTCTTGCTTGAGAGTCAGAAAGAACGTAAGAAAAGAAGTGTGTTTGTCTACGTTAAAAATTAGATAAAAATACTCGCAAAAACCGATTCTGTAACGCTGGTCGTGACCTGCGGTCTTCTTGGATTGAGTTCACCGCTGGTCGCGACCAAGGTAATGCCTCCAGCGGCCTTCTGAGACAGATTTCACATTCTGAGTGGAGTTTGAGCTTCTACTCATACACGACCTTCAAGAAGGCCATTTTTTCCTCCAAAACGTCCCAAAATACATGGAAACCTGTAGAACACCACTAAAACACAAAACACACATAAAAATGCACAAGATACGCTATAAAATCAAATAAAGACGAATGAAAGCTGGTAAAAGAACGAAATGAGAGCCTAAAATAGGGGCTCATCATATACCTCTTCTTCCACAAAGCCGTCATCATTGACCTTCTTCAGACGAGTGGTTTGATATCTCCTCGCCTTCAAGCTTCGATTCCTTCATACTTCCATTTGTTTTCCGTGATGACTTTGACATGTTCAGTTTTCATCATTGCTTCTTCTTCCTCCTCAACCATCATCTCGGTTGCTTCAAGTAGTCTCCTCATAACTTCTCTCTTGTCGGCAGAAGTATCATTGCTGTCCAAATCCAATACTTGATTAGCCAACCCTTCGAATGCATCCGCTACGAGCCATTGTCCATAGTCCCTTAGCTTGTCACATTGATGATGTATTTTCTTCTTTATCTTGTAAAGTTCGATCCTCCCAATCATTGCTCTCTAGACTCGCTAATTCGTCAGATATCTCAACAAGTTCGCCTTGCTGAATCTCCATGATGACCCCATCGCACTCTTCGTCAATCAAGTATCTATAATCCTTTTCATCTTCTTGTAGAAGTATAGCAATTGTTTGTGCTCGACTGGTTCTTTATGCGCGATCTTGAATCTCCTCCAAACTTCAGAGAACGCCTCTCCTTCTAGTTGCTCAAAGCTTAGAAGTTCTTCAACCTAGATGGATATTAAGGACCATGAAAATCGGATGTATTGTAATTGGAATTGGCTTACACCTCTTCCAATGTCTCCAACTATCTGTTAGTAAGGTCTTCACCAAGTTCTCGCCTTTCCTCTCAAAACAATGTAGAAAAGAAACTTTCAATCTTTCCACTGGTATGTCTTCAACCATCTCGTAAAAGTCTTCCATGAACTGCATTTCATCTTCCCTTCTACTCCATAGAATTTTGAAAGATCCCGAGATACCGGGTTTCACATAACATCTCAACCCTTCTTCTAGCAAGTATATGCGTAATTCAGCCTTATCAATGCTTTTCATCCCAAATCCTTCCTTCTTCTCGAGTTCACCGATGTCATCTCTTAATGGTTCTCAAGGTGTTTCTCAGTATAAAGAGTAATGCATAAACTTTCAAGATACATAGATAAAACTAGAGAAGAATAATCCTAGTTTCAATAAATGTAAATATGAAATTACGATTTTGGTTTCTTTTAAATAATTAACGCTAATGCATAAACATATGGCAATGAAAATAGAAGATTTAAAATCAGGTAGAGAGAACATGTAAGAATCAACTTTCACTTTGATAATATGTTTATATCAGGAATAATAGATAGCGATAGTTATGGCTGAAGAGTCACATAGCTCACATATCTTATACTAAGGCGTAGTCAGTACATATATGCTATTGTGAGTATCGTCTAGCTCAAAGCTGTCACCAGTGGCTAGCTCAACAACAAACCTTAGCCAGATTATCAACTTATAGACACGGTTGACATCTCCTAATCTAGTGCAACGGATACTCATGTCCCGCGAAAAACATAAATAAACAATGAATCTTTCCTCAAACAGCACAGGTATGAACGACAATCGTTCTTCTTCTTCTTCTTCTTCTTCTTCTTCTTCTTCTTCTTCTTCTTCTTCTTCTTCTTCTTCTTCTTCTTCTTCTTCTTCAACCATCATAGATGCTAAAACTATTCCATCATGCATAAACCAAGTAATCAAAGATCCCAGCTAACCCTTACATAAGTAAGTTAGCCTGACATAACTGAATGTAAACAAATACGGAAAAGAAAATATTTTTGGATTTTTTCATGACGAAATCGATTCCTACAGATTATATATATATATATATATATATATATATATATATATATATATATATATATATATATATATATATATATATATATATTGGGTTTATGCTATAGGAACTGAAAGACAGTGTGTAAAGTAAAGCGAAAGAAAGAATTCAACTTATCTGGTGATCAAACTTGCTTGAGTGGTCAAGTGTCCCGATACAAATGCACCAAATTTTGATGTGCACTCGAGATTTCATTTTCGTCAGAGAACTCAGAATCCATCAATACAATCAAGATTAAATTTATAAGTCAAGTCCTCAAATCCACGCTTATAGCGTAAAGTCGACTGGATGTTGTTCTCCACGGACACTTAGCATAGGAACAAGCAAATAACGTTTGTAAATTGTATGCAGAAAAGTAAACAGATTGATCGCAGACAGATTAATTGAATCGCAGTAAACACTAAATTGATGCGATGTAAACAATGGTGGAAAGGCGTAAAGGATTCCCAACCTCCCTCTGCTATGCTACTCCCAACATCCTAGCTAAAATCCTACGCGATTACCTCTAACGACAGCAGGACATAATACTATGGTGCTCAAGGCGCAGTTTCACGAGTACCCCTACTCAGTTCAATGAAACTACTGTGTCACTCAACAGAACATCACACCACAAAGGATGTATAGAGTTGTATAACCACGGTTTACGTCTAATAACCATTCCATTAATATATCACGGTATATAAAGAAGTAGCAAAAGTAGAGTTACGGCGGTTCGCCTTTACAAAAGAAAGTTAGCTACTCATAGTATTCTAGAGACAGAAATAAAAAACTAGGAAGAAAAGGAAGAAGAAGCTTAGTCTATGATGTCTTCGTGTTGTCAGGTTTCCTTCTTTCAGGTGCCTCGATAGCGGTTTTGGGGTTTCACTTCCCGAGGACCTGGTTCTCTCGTAAGAGCCGCCAGAGCGGTGTAGAATTATGAGACCCCGAGGTCTTATTTATACCGAAAATTTGAGCTCTAGCCGCCATCGATCAATAAGGAAGGTTTAGAAAGGGTCAGAGTTGACAGCCGTGAAATGTTCCAAGACACAAACGCCACTACATCATGGGTCGCTGTGGACCGCAAAGGACTCTTATACGGCATCCTGTGGATGGCCAAGTGCGATTCCTGCAGCTTCGAATCTGTTTTCTTCGTTCTTCAATTTCGGGCTTCGTAACTTCGTTTCCTCGAAAAGTGGTCTTCTACAAAGTTGTTGCATCTTCAATTATCTTCGCATTGGTTGGTCACATGACATGTTTTGACCTTGAACATCGCTCAATGGCCAATCCGGCGTATTCGCTTAGCTTTCTCGATTTCGCACAATGATGTCATTTTGGTGCCTGAAATCGTGCAATTCCTCAAAAACGTGATCATTACCTACATAAAACATGAAAAGTTGGTAATTGACCATAAAACGATACAAATATTGCATCTAAGTCCAAAAATGAGGGTCTAAAAGCATGCTATATCGCACATTTCATTGTCACATCATGAGGACTTTAGTTTTCTCAACTAAATCCTTCCCAAACACGCCTGTTGGTGTTTTTGGTGGTTATGGTAGTTTATCAAGTAAGCTTTACTTTATAACTTATTCAGCCATTTAGTAATAGCATGAAGAATCAATCTTCCTTAATACATTATCAAGGTATGAGAAGTTGTTCTTATGACCCAAGTACTTGTTATATGTTCAAGAGAATGAATCACTGATAAAGTCGCAACTTTGATCTTTTGATTCAACTCCTTCCCAGTAATCAAGACTTTTTTAAGGATCAGGACACTTAGAACTTTTGTACTACTTAGAAAGGTAGAGCTTGAGTCGCACAAAGAAGCTTGAAAGTTAGTAAGTAGGTTTGAAGACTCAGATGCTCGAGCTTTGTGTTCTGGTGTTCAGTGTGTTCTTAGGTGTGTCTTCAAACATTCTAGGTGGTGATATTTATATTTTAAAATCCTTCCGTTTGAATAGTATCCGTTAGACACCAAGGAATTCAAACTATTGATATCTGAAATAGTATCAATGAGCTTTGTCTTTTCGTAGATTTCTCTTGTTCGTATATCTCTGCAATGTAATAAATGCAAAGGTACTATTTTTGTCCTTTAGTCTCAATGGAATTGTGCAACCTTTTTGAGTCTTAGCACGCTCCTTTCTCATTAATCTTTAGTCACCAGACATCACTCAATAAACTTGTCTTCCAAAGACACTTGTTTCCTTAAGGTTTCTGAACTAAGGTATCATGAGACTTTTCTATAGTCTTCAACAATCATGTGCAGTTGATTTGATCTTCAATTTTGAGCTCTTCCTACCGGATGCTTGCTTCTTGGTCTTCTTCAAAGATATAAAAAATTACATTCAGAGACCTAACATTCTATACAATACTTGATAGACTAACATACTCAGTAAGCATCCTCTTTTACAATGTTCAAGTGAACAAAGAGTACTGATTAAATTTCTATACTAAGATTAGTCATTAAGGTTTCTGATCAAAATCTAAACAGATATTCCTAACACTTTACATCTTTCAAGCTTGTCTATATCGTCTCTTACCGGTATAATTGGTGTTCCCGCATTTCTTCGTCCTTGCATAAAGACTCAACAAACGAACTTGCGCAAAGATATATATAATATAATAATGAAACGTAAATAAACGTGTAATTATTGATAAAAAGTAACTAGCAAAAGTAAAATTATGTATTTTTGGATTTTTAATAAGAAAATAACAAATACAATAAAGAAAATATTTTTGGGATTTTTATCTGTAGAAATCGATTTCTATAGACTTTATATATATTTTTATTTATGTTGTACGTATTAAAAGACAGTGCAGAAAATTAAAGCGAAAGAAAAGATTCAACTTATCTGGTCGAAACTTGCTTGAGCGGTTCAGTGTTCCCTGCAACGACGCCAAAATTTTGACGGGCACTTGGGAAATTAATAATCGTTGTACTCCATCTTTCCCAAACACTCACGAAGATTTAAATTTATATAAGTCGGAAGCCTACAAATCCACATAATTAAGATTAATATAGCGGAAAATTGACTCGGGATGTCGCTTCCACGTACACTTAGTATAGAAACAAGCAAATAACAAGACAAGTTATTCTAAATTGCAGAAAAGTAAATAGTTTATCAATAGGTTGCTTTGAAATCAATTCGTAATCTAGCATGCAGGATCGTATATAATAGTCAATCTTAAATAAGGTTTTGTAATCAATGTATGAAGATGTAAAGGTTCCGCAACTTTCCCTCTTACCGTAATACTCCCAACTACTTGAAAATAAACCACGTACTTGCCGTCTATTGGCAGCAAGGATACATGCTATGAGGAATCAAGACGTAGTTGATCCCAAACACCCCTACTATGCCAATGAAATTCTTCTGTCACTCAACAACACACACACGCCACGTTTCCAGACAAGATAAACAAATGACTTTATTACCTCTACCAATACCTAGATATAGGAAGACTATGATACCTCAATAAATCAATAAAGAGAGTCGGACGAATCGAGAATTCCAAATACAAGATACATTTAAAATCAATTCATTAATATATCACGGTATATGAATGAGTAGCAGGCAGAGTTTTAGCGATTCGCCTTTACTAAAGGAGTTTAGCTATTCATAACGTAAGCAGAATACATCAACAAATAAATAAAAGTAATTAAATAGATGCTTAGTCTTGCTGTTCTTCATTCTTGACGGCTAGGGTCTTCTTCTTCTTCTTCTTCTTCTTCTTCTTCTTCTTCTTCTTCTTCTTCTTCTTCTTCTTCTTGTATCTTGACGGCCAGGGTTTCGCTGTTTTGGGGTTTCACTTCCCCGAGGACTAGTTCTCTCTCAAAAGAGCTGCTGTGAATGTGGTGTGTCAATTATGAGACCCCAAGGTCTCCTTTTATAGTGGTGAGAGCAGGCAAAATTCGTGCATGATGATTATGGAAGGTTAGGATAACGGCCAGCCAAAAGATTTGAGTCTACTCAAACGAGTAGCAAGAAGATTACTGTAGTCCCTTAAGGGACCACCCAAGGTCTCATTGCGGCCCTAGGGGGCGCACAACTTTGATTTTCCAGGTGTTTGCTGATTCATATACTGGGCAATTTTTGGACTTCATAATTTTGTTATCTCGAGAAATGGTCTTCTACAATGTTTTAGCATTTTGAATAAGATTTGCAATGGTAGTTCATGTGCCTCGTTTGGACTCGCCAAACTCCTTGTGGTTGAATAATCATTTTCCTTGTTTTCCTGCTTAGCATAAATATAACGCTTTGGCACGGAAAACGATAATTCTAAAAATTGATCATTACCTACAAAGTACACACGAAAGTGGTCATCGCTATTTTTCTATATAAATATTGAATCTTGGACAACCATACCGCCGAGAAACTGCTTTAGACACAAAAGTTTTAAAGTCTATTCCCCTAGACATTAACCTTGTTTTCTAAGGGACCAACGAGTGGTATCGGAGCCGAAGGTTCTTTAACCTTTGGCACTGAACCAAGATCCCCTTTCGGTGTTGTTTTTGTGCTCCCCAAATACACTTGATTTGTTTGTTTAAGTGTGTCTGCTGCAAGATGTCCTTAATGATGCTCCAATGCTCAAACCAAAACATATTATGAAGAATAGAGAAACAACATGATGCTTCATCTGGAAGCCATCAGTGATGAGATGTTAATTGTGATTAGAGATGGTCCAATCCATCAGTGATGAGATGTTAACTTTTGCTAAAAATCTAATTTAATCAACTTACATCAAAAGCAAGCAAAAAATCACGAGTTAAACTATTTGCAAACACACACTTAATCTCCCTCATAGACCTCTTTGAGGTCACTATCACCAGACATGGTGATAGTAATTATGACCTTGTAGTTGTAGATGATTTCTCAAATTTTATATGGACAAGTTGAAACAACTATGAATTGATGAAATTAATCACTAGAGTTGAAGTTGAGAAGAACACCTAAGTAAACTAAATTAGATCTGATAGAGGACCAACATTTCTCAATAAGGTCATTAAAGATTTTTGTGCATTAGACATCAGCTGCAAGAACCCCTTATCAGCAGAAATGTGTCGCCGAGCCAAGAACATAACGTTAAAACTGATGCGCTCAAAATTAATACTTATAAAAACACAAGTAGTAAAGCGATTGTATAGACAGACAAGGTTTAAACCACAGTGTCGTTCTCTCGAGGAATTGATTAAGCTAGTTCTACAGGATAGACTCGCTTGTGTTGGTTGTTTAATAATATGTGTGGATAGTTGATACTTCAGTCCTAGAACAATTCTAACATGCACAAGACAAGGTAAAACCCTAGGTCATGCAATTCTACAAACAACAAAACTACTTTAATCCTTTCAAAAGTGTGCTTATACGATAAGAACCAGTTAAGGATGCACTATACGCAGCTCATCACTCTTGCTATTGTGAGTATAACCAAATATGGATAATATGTATGGATAATCTACACTAGTTTGCTTATACGATAATAACCAATTAAGGATGCAATATGCGCAGCTCACAAACAACATGGAATTATACGGATATTACCTAATGGATGATAAATAGTCACAAATCACAACCGATACATGAAGATTCGGATGTCAGAGATAACAACTTGTCACGCATAAGCTAAATAAGTAGTCGCACAATTGTTACCGGACTCTTCAATTACAAGGATCGTCAAATGAATAAATACTACAATTGAATGAGATGATGAATCTCTAGATTGTTTACACTGCTTGCACAATTGTTACCTGGATAACAATTTTTTTTTTTTCGGCTATAGCGACGGATAGATCTATCCGTCGCTAAATTTTTTTTTTTAAAAAATTTCGTCAACGCCTCAGAAGCGATGGATAAAATTATCCGTCGCTACAGCGACGGATAAGTGATCTGTCAAGAACGGGCGACGGATTCTATCCGTCGCCTGCTTCATGATCTGTTACATGTGGACGACGGATTTTATCCGTCGCCCCTTTCCGTCCCGTTACAGCAGAATTCTTGTATTGTTGAAAGTAAGAAAATGTAGACTAGGAAGGTGTGAAGATATGATAAAAATGAAGTACAATTGCCCTATTTTAGAACCAAGGAAGTTTAAATTCAAAATCATGGGAAAATCAAGTAAAACGTAGGTTTGAACGGTCTCACCAGGTGAAGTCCAAGCTCACCATGGCGTCAAAATCCCAAACATTATGTTTTAGGCGATCATGTGAGCTCATTTTGAGGCTCACCATGGTGAGCCTCCGGAAAGAGTTAGTTTTTTCCACTTCTTCCTCATTTGACTCCCTTTACTCAACCTCCTTGTCACCTCTTTGGAGTAGTGGCCCACTATTATTAGCCTTGTGTACTTAACGAGCCACTCACGTACGCTCCTCCAATTCCTTGCCTTTTTACCTAAAAACACCTATAAAAGTACAAAAACACAAAAAACACCCAAGCGTAAAAAAGCACAAAAAACACTAATAAAAGGCTAAAGGACTTAACAAAACACGGTAAAAAAGACTATATAAGTCGTTAAAATAACGACTCATCAAAAACCATAGTATTCATGTCTAGTAAGAGTTTCTAAATAGATTTTTTTAAAACAAAGATGTATAATTCTCAATGAGTTGAGGAACTGTACTTCCTAGCTAGCTTGTGAATGATCTTTGTATTTGGTTTATTCAGATCATTAATAGAATGAATAGTATTCTGCTAAAAAAAATTTCTCAATGATTATAGCCCGGATTGAAAATATTTTAATTTTTTGCTAAACAATTCAAAATATTAATGCTACTAATTACAATTATTCAAACTCCAACTTAAATTAAATACTATCCAATGAAATTGCAAAATATAGTTATTTGTGGTTGACTTTAATCTGTGAAATTTTCTTAATTAATTATATATTCTTTATCATACAATCCATAGTATAAAATTGTGCAACTAAAAAATTAATAACAATATCGTGTGGCTCTTTTGTCCATCCAGAATAAATGAAAATTAACGACAAAATATGGAAAAACGCTACATTTTCTATATGCAGAAATCCAATTTTCAGTTACTCGGTTTTGTATTTGTGGCGACTCTAGCCACATCTCGGGCGGTTGCTTCAGGCTTCTTGTGCGAGTACAAGGTAAAGTAACCAATTGTGGCAACCACGACAAAACCAGCCATTGCCATCTTTGCTGGACAAAATGGCATCTTGCTTCGCTGGTGTAACACTTCGCTGCTGTATTGTGCTCTAGATGTTGTTTGTGGTGTCCCCTGGAAACCTCCTTCAGATTTGTTGACATTTTCTGGTGCCCCCATTGTGTTGGAAATATTTGTGTGAAAGCAAATGTTTGTATTGATTTCATACAAGTGTATTGCATGTTTGAGGGAATTTTGATGTATATAGGCAGATTGAGTTGGTTTTTTGATTGACAAGTGTAACTCAACAAATTAGTGGAGCACTTTTTGTGCACATTGTCTGGTGAGTATTTATTTATCTATTTTTTATTTCTATATGATGTTGAATAGGTCTTTCCATATTTAAGCTGTTTCATGATTAATTTGTTCTGATATTACATAATAGATAAAGACAGTTATATATAATCGTAAGAATGATAAGATGACAATGACAGATAAAATTTTATCTAAAATCTCCATCATAAATAAATTTTTAGTTGTTGAGGTTAATTAACTTGTGTGGAACAATTGCACATAGTGTGTGAGATCCATGTACGGGATCCACATTGTGTGATAGAAAACTGTCACAGTGATTGTGTCTCTACCATCTATAAATCGACATATACATATGATGTGGTCAAATTAGTACTATTTAAAAAAGCAAAAACTAACTAAAACAGTGTTGAGTAAACAAGTTTAACTATGAGATCGTTTCAAGGAGTTAACTAGGCAACTTAGCATTTAAAGTGTTAAAACGTAAAAGTTTGCAGAGAAACAATTGATTGGTTTGTGTTTGTAGAATCAGGTTGATAAAACTGAGTAACTAAGAAGAAAGTTTGATCAAGGAAGAGGAATAATGATCACGGTAGCAATTCAGAGAAATCGAATACAGAGTCAAACCTATCGTTCATACGTTTGTCACAGTTATTTGTCCAGAAAAGCACAAATTCAATTTAACCAAGACATCATTTGAAAATCTAGAAGTAGTGAAACCAATCGATTGTTAGACGATTGATTCTTAACCAAATGATTTGAAGCTTTGAAACAAGTTTATTGAATTTGGGGTTTTAATAAGATCTTGAATGAGTTTAACACGTATGAACGATTCTAGGTTAGAACCCTAATTCGATTAATCCTACATCACTACCATATTTACTAACGAATTAGCTCTTAACGGAAGCAATAACATACGATTTCATTGTCACGATTGAAGTAAGCATACAAGAGATAGAAAGATTTATACAAGTACCAAATCAATCACAAAGATATAAATTGCAATAGAAAAGATAACTAGATTGATAATTCTAACCTCCTAATTCGATGTCAAAGTATGAGATTACAAACCAATATGATGATAATCATCAAAGTCAAGAAGCCAAAACTAGGGTTCTATTGTGCTTGGAGAGGGAAAACACGAAGAGAAGAATAAAAAAGATTTGTTTAAAATCGACAAAAATCGGCAAAATAGTGATTTTTCGCGCCGGGACATGTCCTGGAACGTTCTGGGATGCGTCCTGCGGCTTATGGGGACGCCGGACGCGTCCTGGCGGCCTGGGACGGGTCCTAAATTCCTGTGTCACTAAACTTTCTAGATGCCTGTACAGGCAGAATTTGGCCATAGTTCCTTCAGGACAGTTGTAGCGCTTCGAATTATCTACACGTGGCCACCAAAATCAGGTCAATCGGACAACGTATGAGAGAGTTATGGCCAAAATGGCTAGACTGCTCCGTAAGTTTTTCTTTTTCGCAGTCTTGCTTAAATGACTCTAAAATCTTCATCCGAACTCCGAATCCACTTCCGTTTTCACCATTTTTCTCAAATTTCAAAGCTCTAAATGTTTCTAAAAATCTTGAAAATATAATTTTTTACTCCAATTTTCACCTAAAAACACCACATTGTGCAATGCACAACTAAAACACGAAAAACATAAAAAAAGCACAAGAAACACAATAAAATACTAACAAAGACTTACAAAAATACGTTAAAAAAGACATAATGAACCTCTAAATTATGGTCTCATCAACATATTCCTATTAAACCACTCACTAAATGTCCGAGTAATAGAATAAATTGCAACATTTTACTAATGCCGTATAATATAGTCGATTTAGATTGCTGAAACTTTGTGATTTTGAACAATAGGGTACAATAAGTTTATTTAATTATAAGCAAAAATTGTACACTTATGAAATGAAATGAGGTGAACGTTTATGTTTAGAAAATTTTACGCATTATGGGTTTATGTTTAATTATAATACTATATGTTTTATGGTGATGTATACAATTTCATGCATGTTTTAGCTATTAGTTGTCAAGAATACGATGCACTGATTTATGATAAACATATAGACATTATGCCAATTACATATAGTTGTTTATGGTGCTTGGTTCATCGTCCCGATCAAAACTTGAGATGCAGATCTCATGTCCAAATTCATCACTATATCTCATTTACGTCCCTCTATGGTAAAAACATTCACCGCCAATCGCCCCTGGTTTATGCACAAAAATTGATTATCAAAAAGTAATTGTAATAGTTCATGTAGCAACGTACGCTTAAACTTCATGGTACTCTCGGAATAACTATAGGAGATTAAATGCTACTGATGAGGCGTTTTTAGAATACCTCATATTGTTCTTTTTACCTTGTTTTTACTAACTTTTAGTTTAGTTTTTCCTTTATTTGTACATATTTTGTCTAGTGTTTGTGTTTTGCATGTTTCCACCTTGTATCCAGGTTTTAGGTGCTTTTCATGAAGAAAATAAGTCAAAACATTGAATTTTTATGCACATTATCGGAGATCAGAAGCTCCAGACTCCAAATAGGTGTCACGAAGGTGCGGATGCCAAACGTGTCAAGGATGGAGTAGAATTCAAGTTTCGAGCCCAAAGGAAGTCACCGCCTGTGTTTTGGATGCAAAGGCAGAGCCACCGCTGTAATGGAAGAGCGGCTTATCGCCGCGATCTACCATTTGATTCTAGCGCTATTTTTCCCATTTTGCATTTTAAATGTCGATCTTTGTAATTCAAATATACTTTTACATTCTACACATTTTGAGAGGTATTTTGAGAGTTCTAGGTTCCAATCCATCATCCATCCGATCAAGTCGAGAATTGGTTAACCATTTAGCTTCAAGATTTCTTCTTGTAAATGATTTCACCATTGTTATCCATCGAGCTCAATAATTCATCATTTCGTAAAGTTGTATCGCTTTTTATCGTGATCTCGACTTCTTATTGCTTTGTGATGTCAGATGTCAGATGATCATATTCATTGCTTATGAGACCATGAATACGAGTAGCTAAACATCACAATAGGTTCGGTGAATTCTTGAGCATGCTAGTGTAGGATTTTTAGATCAAGATTCAATGTTAATTGTTTGTTAATATTATGAATCGCTTATGGTTTTCAAATGTCTTAGCAATCATTTTCTAACACCCAAAATCTACTAGATTTAATTGCACCTCAAGGTTACCGATTTGCACTCGATATTTCGCTTTCCGTAGAACCTATAATCCCTAAATACAATCAAGATTAAATTTATAAGTCGAAAGTCCTCAAATCCATAGTTTATAGCGTAAAGTCGACTGGATGTCGTTTCCACGGACAATTAGCATACTAACAAGCAAATAACGTTGTAATTGAAAGTAAAAGTAAACAGCTTGATCTCGCATGTAATAATTAAATCGCAGAAACCCTATAATTTTCTTTGTTGTAAATCAATTATGGAAAGGCGTAAAGGTTCCTAACCTCCTCTCGCTATGGTACTCCCAACTTCCTAGTTAAAATCCTACGCGATTACCTCTAACGACAACAGTATGAATACTATGGTGGTCAAGGCTAGCTGGCATGAGTACCCTACCGCTCAATGAAACTACACTCGAGAACAACTAGCATAGTCATTGCTCGTAAAGATCTGGGAATGATAACGGACGATGATGCGCCTTTAGTCAAAAAGCTTTCCAAGAGGCAAGTTACACCGGAAAAGCAGATGCCATCCTAGCCCATCAAGCAGAGCTCACGATAAGGACAATGGACTTATCAAGCAAAATCAGAGCTCAAAGCTGAACTTCAAGTTGGTCACGCCACAATTATTTGCAAGGGCATTTTAACTCTCTCGATTCTTTTATGAGACCGAGTCACCCAACAACAATGACTAAGGGGAAAGAGGTACAACTGACCTCAAAGTCGGGGAATGGGAAGAAGGAGAAGAAAACAAGAAGAAATCAAGTCAAAGGCTCGTAGAGGAAGAAGAAACATGAAAACTTCCTAGCCACCACTCGTAATCAATGAACCTCCTCAAGCCAAGTCGCTGGTAAATAGTAGCCCGAGAAACCCATCAAGGAACTACAATGATAACAAGGGCCATGGCACGTAAACCTCCAAGGAGTACCAAGGCTCCAAGGAGAAGACAAAGTTAAAGGGATTGATGAATCTTCCAAGAAAAGAAGAAGGCCAAATCAAGTCCCCGGCAATGAAGAAGGTCAGAAACTCTCACAAGATTTAATCTTGATGATGATGAGGAAACGATGAAGATGAAGCTCTTCACGTAAAAAGGAAAATTGAAAGCCTAATCGAGCCCATAGTCGCAAAGCCCTAGCAGCTAAAACACCTTCTGGAAATACCAAGTCTATTCAGGGTGGTTCTTCAAGCAACAAACCCAAAGAGAATTCAAGACAGAGAAGGAACAGACTGAGAGCTGAGCAAAGACAAAGTCAACTTCCACTCAGGCCAGAAGAAGCCAAAATAGAGTATGTGAAGAACGACAATGATTCCTCTGTCCACAGGTGCATCAATCAGAAAAATGGCTATTAGATTCTGGAACTTAAGCATCTACTGGTAAATTCAAGATTTCCAGAACCAATCCATAAACAACTTATGGCACGGAGAAAAGATAAGCCAACCTTGATCAACACCAATCACATTAAAGCCTGGTTGGATTTTGAAGTTGTCAAGAGGACTGAAGCCATGAGAAAGGACCTCTCTGATGAATGTCCATATGGAAAGCCGATGATGTGCATGTAATCAATATCACAGAACAGCAAGAGCAAGACTCACCGTGGAACCCATGAGTCGCTCTATCTAATCAAGATCAATACAAGGGTGACATCGATATCCGAGGATTATCTACGAATACTTCAAGCTTTAGATATCGTAATAGAGCATGCCCGGAAGTGGGGAAAGTAGTGGTCAAACATTTTGTCAAGAAAATCCTACCAAAACCTACAAAGAGGTCTGTGGATTTGCGAGACACCGAGATGCCTGCCGTAACACTTCTATGATTATTCGATGACATCTAAAGGTTTGGAGATAGGAAATTTGCATCGATCCATAGAAATACCGTTGAAGACTTGAAGAGTCAAGACTTTAAGACTAGTCTATTAGGATGTTTACTTGGAGCTTGGTTACCCCGTTGTCCTAATTTACTATGTAGTTTTTGTTGTATTTTGCCGATCGAATAAACTTATTTTATGTACTAAAGTTATCAGTAATCTTTCTTTGTAACTTATCCAAGAACTTACGCCGATAGTATTCTATAAAAGATAACTTGTCAGCAAAGATCACACCTTGTGATTTGGTTGATGTCTACTTTCTGCACTTAATTGAATGATTTGAAAAATCTTAAGAAATGATTAAGTGTTGGACTGTTCACTCATCCAGATTTGTAATAGGTCAGATAGTCATCGTTGACTGATCAAAAGGGGAAATTTGTTAGAAATTTGATAGACATTTTGTTAGAAATATCTGCTTAGATTTTGATCAAGAACATGATGACTTATCTTAGTCTCAGAAAGGTGATTAGTACTCTTGGTTCACTTGAACATTGTAAAAGAGGAAACCCACTAAGTATGATAGTCTAGCTAATCTTGTATAGGATGTTAGGTCTCAAAATGTAATTTTTATTTTATGAAGAGAAGACCAAGAAGAAGACATCCAAGCGGAACAAGTTCAACGACATTGAAGATTTGAAGAAACTGCATAAGATTATCAAACATTTTACAGATACCTTGGTCGATATCTCAAGACACGAATAGTCTTAAACAAGTCGTGTCACAAGAGATATTCGAGAACCGAAGGTTTTCGAAAACTGTGAAAGTGCCCAGATGATATCTACTCGATACTGAGCCTTAACCACATTTCTCAAAAAGAAATATATTGCAACAAAGTTGTTTCAAGAATGTGGTATCTCAAGATTAAAGATAAGGACGCAAAGAATCGATAATACTAGTCTCGACATCGAGCATAGTTCCGCTGCACTACAGGACAAAAAGTACAGTACAATGCATTTAATGCACGGACAGAGATGTCTGAATAAAAGCAACGGTACCTTCTGAAGAAGAAGACAAACCTACTGCAGTACTATACACAGATATGAATAGTTTGAATTTGAGCCTAACGGATACTATTTAACGGCATTCAAATTCATCTATACATATCAATACTTAGACTACTTGAGAAGAGACCTTGAACTCCATAAACACGCTGAACAACATATTCTCTCAAGCAAACTACTTATCCTCAAAGCTTTCTGTTGCGACCAAAGCTCCTGATCTTAAGTAGCACTAAAGTTCTAAGTGTCCTGATCCTAAACAAGCACTGCTATCTGTGAAAGAGTTGAATTGAAAGATCAAGTATCTGAGATTCATTCTCTTGAACATTTATCTAAGACTTGGGTCAGTAAAAAGAACAAGATACCATACATTGAAAAGTGTATTAAGTATACTTGATTCACAGAGCTATCTGATTAACTGAAAAGTTATTAAAGAAGCTCATCTGAAAACTCAAACCAAAACCAACACCATCATCAAGTGGAGTACATGAAGTACTTAGTTTGAGAAACTAAGGAATAACTCCAAGGTTATTGAGCACATGAAGTACTTAGCTTGGGAAGCTAGGGAATAGCTCAAAAAGGTTTCTGAGTACAGGAAGTACTTGGCTGTGAAAGCCGGGGAACAACTCAGGGGGAACATTTGGTTGGGAACCATTTATTTAAGGAATCTTAGAATAGGATTTTTGTAAGGTGACCTCAATTATCTATTCTAGTGAATTCTAGGTCTTTGGAAGACCGAAGTGGATTAGTTGGAGGATTACGCCACCTCCAGATACCACTATACTTGCGTGTTATTTACTTCTCAGCACTTACATTTCAAAGAACACACACACACACACACTTTAACTGTTTCTGCACTTATCTATCTTAAGTCTTCCGCGCTTTGAATCTAAGTATCGACATCTACGTATATCTCGAGAAATAGTATTTATCGACAAAGTTTTAAAAGACTATTCTCTGCCTAGTCTTTTACTTTGCCGTTATCTGGACCAACAAAATCGGTGAAACCAAGCAACTAGCGGACGCAGTTTACAAACTAGCCGCCAAGAAGAAATCGCGCCATTGCACCTCGAGTAATCGGCATACGCTACCAAGAATCAAGGCCGCCAGTTCTTCCTGGAATGACCGTTTTGCCCTTTTGACCCCTTTTGGCTCCATGGTATTTTGGCCTTCTCGCTCCACTTCTAGCATCCATACGAGGTATTTGAAACTCCATGTCTTGTAGATGTACGTAATATACACCATTTTGCCTTCAATTAGCGCGGTTTAGCCAAATTCCTAAAAAATACACAAAGAACGAAACAAGTAAAAATACTCTAGGAAAACTAATAAAACTAAACTCAAGGATGACAAAAAGACGGTAAAAAAGACCATATGAGACGGTGTAAAACCGACTCATCATTGCACATAGACTCTAGGATGCATTTAGGTAATTCTTTGATTATGTAATTTCATTGCATTGCATTTTGAACAATTTATTGCTTTCATAATTTAGTTATTTGATATTGATTCATATTTGTTTAGTTTTATTTTGTTATTTATATATACAAAAATTTAAAAAAATAAAAAATATTTTGTCGGGAACAGTCCCCACCGCTGAGTCAGAAAAGAGGTTCTCACCATGGTCTAGGAAAATCAATAAGTTTCAGATCTCGGACCGCCATGAGTACACAAGATCAAGCTCACCAAGAAGCTCGATGGGTAGAAAAGGAAGACTCCTTTCTTCTTCTTTTTTCGAACCCCTTTCCCGTTTTCTTCCCCAATTTTTGAAATTTTGCCCAATACTCAACCTTTTCACCTGGGTATTAGTTCATTGCGAAGGTAGTAAGTTACTCTACTACGGGAAAGCTTCAATTTGTCTTTTTATCCATCAGTTCTTCCGGATTCGAGGTAATTCTTCCTACTCTATTTTGAAAACTTGGATTATTATGCTTGACTCTTGTGATCGAGTATGTGAATATGCTTAGATGTATAGAATTGTCTAGAAAAGTCACTTTCCTTGTTAGCTTTGTTCGATTATCCAAGAATGGTGTGTTTGGTGGTGAAGATTGATATTAGTATTAGCAATTCCACTATGGTTTGCGATTATGCGATAAGATAAGGCATTGTTATTACTACTTGCAAGAATTGGTTTGGGGAAGAATTTGTAGCTACAATTGAATGCACTATGGTTTACACTTGCCTATGAGTTAGGATTAGGCGTTCGTGTTGCTATTTGTTGAAGATGGGTGCAAGGTCATAGGAATATCTCATAGTATTTTGATCACTCATCACATGTTCTTATCTTAGCCGTAAAGGTGATTAAGTACTTTTAGTTCATCGAACATTGTAAAAGAGGAAATCACCGAGTATGATTAGTCTAGTAAATCTTGTATTAGGATTATAGGTCTCGAGTGTAATTTTTATTTCCAAGACCATGAAGATCAATCCCAAAGAATGGAGCTTTTCCAAGATTAGAAGACTGAAGATTGCACAAGATTTATGAAGATATCAAGGTTTAGTCTAACTCAGAAAGACTATGTCCTTAATCCTTTCTTAAATGTATTTACTTACTTTTGAAATATGATTCTGGACATATGACATCATGAGTATGGAGCATGCAAGCCATCAGAAAGGCTCATGTATCCGTTGAAGATTACAGGACAACAAATAGTACATGTGCATTAATCAGACGCTTAAAAGCCGCTAAAGCACAGTCCTCTCTGAGACATGAGACAAGGACTTCTGAGTACTCATTTCAAGATAAGTATGGACTGAATTTGAATTGTGTCTAACGGATATCATTCCATCAACTCTCAAATTCATCTATATATATCACACACTTAGATGCTGAGAAATACACCTTAGAACGCTCTATCTTGCAAACTTACCATCAAGCAAAGTATTCTCTCAAGCACTCTACTACCATTAAAATTTAAAAAAGAAAGCTGAAAAAAAGATTCTAAAAAAAGTAAAGACATTTCGGATATATTCTTCTGAAAGCTTTCTGTTGCTCGAAGAATCACTAGTAGTTCTAAGTTGTCCTGAACCTTAACAAGAGATTGTTATTCGTGAAAGAGTTGAACTATCAGATACCCTTTATGAAGCTCATTCTCCAGAACGGACATCAATTACTGGTCAAGAAAGAGCATCGCCATCCACGAACAAGTATATTAGCCTTTGTTCTATTAAGCTCTCGAAAACATAATCATCAGCTTATACAAGAAGCCTCTCTGACAAACCTTATAACCAACACCATCAAGGCATGGAGTAGAGGAAGTACTTGATTTGGGAAATTAAGGAATAACTCCAAGGTTATCTGAGTAGAGGAAGTACTTAGCTCTAGGAGCTGGGGAATAACTCAGGGGAACATTCGTCGGGAACCATTTGTTTAGGAATCTTAGAATAGGATTATTGTAAGGTGAACGCAATTATCTGTTCTAGTGAATTCTAGGTCTCAGAAAGACCGAAGTGGATTAGTTGGAGGATTACGCCACCTCCAGATACCACTATACTTGCTGTGTCATTTACCTTTCTGTATTTACATTTCAAAGAAAGCACACATGATACTTATTATTTCGCACTTACCTATCTTAAAGTCTTTCGTGCTCGAATTTAAGTATCGAAACCCCTGTTTCGAGAAATCGGTTTATCGACAAAAGTTTAAAAGACTATTCACCCCCCCCCCTCTAGTCTTTTACTTTGCCGTTATCTGAACCAACAAACATCAACCAAATCACAAGGTGTGATCTTTGCTGACAAGTTATCTTTTTATAGATTGATATCTGAGAGTAGGTTCATCATATATGTTACAAGTAAAGTTTACAGATAACTTTTACAATGATAAAACAATAAAGCACAATCAGCAAGATACAAAATACATAGTTAACTAGGACAACAGGAGTAACCAAGCTCCACGTAAACATCCTAATTAACTTGTCTTCAAGTCTTCAAAACTTCAGCAGCTCCAAGGATCAATTTGCATACTCCCTATCTCCAACTCTTTTGATATCATCTGAGTAATCAAAGAGCAGGGTTCTGACCAACATCTCAGTGTCTCTGGCATAACCACATACTTCTTTGTATGATTTGGTGATTCTTCTTAGCAAAGTGTTTGACCCATAAATACTTTCCCCATTTCCAGGCATGCTCAATTCTGATATCTGATAGCTTGAAGTAATCATATATGATCCTCAGATATCTGATGTCACCATTCTATTGATCTTCAGTAATGTAGAATGACTCAAAGGGTTCCACAGCAAGTCTTGGCCTTGTGCAAACAACTGAAAAGTTGCAAAGTTTTTCTCTAGTTTCTCAAGGTACTTCTGAAAACAAGGATACCAAAGATGCATCCAAGAAAATGCTCTGCAGAAGACACATGAAGAAATTTATGAGTCAAGAGATTGAGAGAAGAAAAGCTAAAGAAAAGTCAAAAAGCATCTTCGCCCAAACTATCATCAAGATAAGAACATACAAATGAACAACTCTCCTAACAACCCCATTCGAAGGTGTTAGTAATCAAGTCAGAAATAGGAAATGATATCTTCTATTGTCAAACGCTCGTCACTTCGAGAGAGATTGTCCGCTTAAACAAGCTCAAGACAGTGACAAGAAGGACAAAAGAAATTTCAAGAGAAATCAAAGGGCCTTACGATCAAGAAAGGAAGAAGATTCAAATTCAACTTGATGCTCTAGATATTGAGATGATTCTCAAGATGGAGATTCGATGACTCAAACCTACCATCACCGTAATTGTGGAATCACCCATGATGTAATCGACTTCGCCTTAAGAAGAATGAAATGTGGAATTGTCGAGATTGTCGGTCCGACATCTCCAACATTGAAATATGTCTTACGGCTGATGAGGTAACTAACAATTCACAATTTCAGACTATGAGAGTGATGATGGAATTGAGGATCTGAGTTGGTCAAGAGTGAATTGATCGTTATGAGAAAGAATTTCGAAGCACAATCCAAAACCGTAATTCTAGAGGAAAGCAAAGAAACTCTTGAAAAGAGGTTTCGAGCTAACCAGTATCCGAGAACAAGAACGCCGAAATAGCCTTTCCGAAAGCTCGTATATCCGAGAATGAAAATTTCACAAACTAGCCTCGATGAACTTAATAAGAAAATGATGAAGTCGCTTCGAGAATGAAGAACTCGTAAAGAAAGAGCTATCATTCCAAACTTATGCAAAGGCTAGTGACACTCTCACCGAGGTTCAATCCTATCCGAGAGATCCTCCGAGAAAGGTGGACTGGACTTGATGAACAATCAAGTAATTCATCTCCTCCAAGAAGAGTGATGAAAGGTCGACTTTGTTATCAGAATGATTTTTCAACCACCTATAGCATTGGTCGAAAGCTAGGTAGTTGACAAAGGAAAAGGAGTTGCAACCCAGCCTTTGAAAGAACAACAATTTCACAAGAAACATGTGGATAAGGTTTCTGAAAAGAAACACAACCCTCAGATATGCAACCATCCACATTGATGCATTACTAGGAAGGGAAGAATTGCTAGAATAAGGAAATTCTCTACTGTACCATTTTATGAAAATAAAGATGGTGCAGAAACTAGTAAGGCTTCTGAAGAGCGCATTCAGAAAGCCAAATGTGTTCGAAATGGCATCGCTATCGTATATTGGAAAGGTCCTTCGCAACAATATAAGGAAGGACAAGAACAATGGCGCATATCGATATTGCACGAGTAACAGATGTATGGAAGAATCTCAAGCCACCGAAAAACTGAATGCCGAGCTAGAAGGAACTCGGGAAAGGCTAAGTTTGTGAAAAGCAACCCGTAAACCTGTGGTCCAGAAGCCCCAAAGGAACACCTAGAAACACCCCAAGAAGGAAGATTGAGATCAAAATTACTGATTTTATTGCATCTCCTTCTGATCAAGAAATTCACTAAAATGTGGATTCCCACTGGAAGAATGTTTAGTCTAAGTGGTTCTATCTCTGAGGCAAGAACCTAACTCCTATTTTCTGTTTTGTGCGTAACGCCTCGACTAAGGCTCAATGGCTATTTGATAGTGGATGCGAAAGCACATGACAGAGACAAAGCAAATTTGGTCAACTACAAAGCTTGCAACACCGGACCGTATCAAGCTCTCTCGGGATCCGCAACGCCAAATTAGGATCATTAACAATCACCGATATATTACATGTTAAAGGTTTGAAATATAATCTATTTAGCATGAGCGCTTATGCATAAGGGATTCATTAGAAATTCAAAGCAAAGTGTTGCAAACTTATAGACAATGATTCAAAGTGACATTCTTGGTTGCTCATGGAAAGGCGCCTTTATGTTACCGATCAAGCATCCGCCACAACTAAAGAATGTCTCATGGTGAGTCAATCAGTCACACAGAGAGCACCGGTTATGGCACAAAAGAATGAGTCACTTGAATTTCAAAACTCAACAAACTTGCCAAGAAAAGCTAGTGGTCGGGCCTTCCCAAAACATCTTTCGTAAAGGATGGTATCTGCTCGTCACGATGGGGAAACAATCCAAGATCTCTTTCAAGTCCAAAACCGCACAATTTAGTATTAGACCACGCAACTATTACACATGGATCTTTTGAATCATCCGTAATTAGTTATGCAGAAAGAAGTATGGTCCGGTTGTAGATGACTTCTCAAGATTCACTTGGGTTGTTTTCTAAAGCACAAATCGATGCTAGGGTGGAGATACCAAACTTGTCAATAAGCTTGAAGTCATGAATAATGACAAGGTATCGCAATCGTATCGCACATGGTAATCGAGTTTGTCAACCAAGACATAAAGGAGTTTTGTACAAGAAAGGTATACAACACCAACTTTCCTCTCAGGAGAACACCACAACAAAATGGTGTTGCGTAAAGGAAAAATAGAACCCTTAAAGAAGTAGCAAGGACAATGCTAATGACACCGAAATAAGTGAAGTTTATCGGGTTGAAGTCAGAACACAAAGATGCTACACTCGTAATGTATGTTTGATAAACAAACACCATGACAAGACCCCTATGAACTCTTGGTTGGTAGACCCCTAATATCAAATATCCGAAAGTGTTCGTTGTAGATGTTTTGTTCTAACAATGGAAAAGAGTATCAAGAACATTTCAACCAAAGGCGATGAAGGTGTGTTTTAGTTATTCTATGAATAGCAAAGCATACAGAGTTTACAACAAAAGAACAAAGAAGATTGAAGAATCGCCCATGTTGTATTCTATGAAGGAAGTAAGAAAACACCCTTATCGATGAACTCCCGTAAAGGTGAACTAATGATAAAGGATTCAAGAAGAACCTCGAAAGGAAAACATCATCAGGAAAGGGAGGATGACTCGACGAAGAAAACATGAAATGCCTAGTAACAACCAGATGATTCTCATACATGATGAAGAATTTCCATGAGAATTCCGTAAATGGAAATCGAGATGTTCATCGAGAGCTAACTCGAAATGACCTCTCCGATGTGCATGTCCTGTAAAGCTCTCACACCGAGCAAGTGTCGACATTCACCGCCCTCCGAGGTGTAAGATGTCACGAGCATCAAGAAGTATCACACTACAAGAAAAACATTAAAAACGACGCTATGGGCGACGGATTTATCCGTCAGCCCATAACGACGGACGCTTATCGGGCGATTTTAATCTATCCGTCGTCCCAATTCACGACGGATAAGCTATCCGTCGCTATTAGCGACGGATAACTTATCCGCCGCTAAATTGGGCGACGGATAATTATTATCCGTCGCCAGTTTGACTTTTTTTAAAAAAAAAATAAAAATCGGGCGACGGATAGATTATCCGCTATAAGGCGACGGATTTCATCCGCCGCCTGCATCGGGCGACGGACAGCGGGCCGACGGATACGTGTCCGCCGCCCGTAGTTCTTATTTTCCTAAGAAATGAGGGCGTAATCCTCATTTCTTCATCTTCTTCCTTCTTCTTCCTCATTTTCTTCTTCTCAATCCTTTTCGCCAATCATCCGTTATTCCTACCAATCTTGGTGCCTAATCGAAGCTCGTGACAAGGAGTTTGCTTCTTCATCAATTTCATATTTCTACCGATTAATCAAGGTATTTTGCTAAAACCCTAGTTTTTAAAAATTTGGGGATTTTGTTTATTTTGATTAATTTGAGCAATTATATGTATATATGATAAGTATGTAGTAGTTAGTTTAGTTAATTTGATTAATTATATGTAATTTGTTCAATTTGATAGTTAGTTTAATTAATGATATGAATGTATGTAGTATGTTAATTAAGTTTGGTATGTATGAATGTATGTAGTTAGTTTGATTTGTGTGTTAAGTATATATAGTTAGTTTAGTTAATTTGATATGTTTGTTAAGTATAGAAGTATGTAGTTTTGATTTGATAAATTTGTATGTTAAGTATGTAATTTGATATGAATATATGTAGTAATTCGATATGTATAGAGTAATTAGTTAATTTGATATGTATGTTAAGTATATAATATATGTACTAAGAGGTTGAAATGGTTAAATTATATTCCCAATTTTGTAAATATCGAACACTTAATTAATAATTAATTTATAAGCAACATATAATAATTAACAATTAACCTCTACAATCTTCTTATCCGAATTGGAGGTGGAGGAACCACCGAATCCCGAGGATCAGTTGTTCTTTGACTTGTTAGAATCATCAAGGAAGCCGGTTTACCCGGTGTAAGCTCACCGAGTCAGTTGTTATCTCGGCTAATGAGTTGTGCTAATGGCCGAATCAAAACGAGCTTCAATGAACGGGTTGACGTAATGTCGGACCTTTGTCCAAGAAAACCTAGTTCCCACCAACTTTTACCAAGCCAAGAAAAGATGCGATTAGGGTCATCAGGTAACCATAGATCGTTGTCCAAAATGTGCATGATATATCGGGAGGAGGATGCATCTAATAGAATGCAAGTTCTGTGGTAAGGAACGGTACAAGCGCTACAAGGAGGGCTGGGGTCAAAGAAACGACAAAGAAAAATCTCTCACATAAGAAAATGTGGTACTTCCTCGAGCGGTTTGAAATGGTTGATGTGAACCAAAAGAAGAGGTAACAACCAAGTATGAACCATTTATTCTAAGCGACTCAAGCACCACAAGTGGTGTTTCTTGAATATCCAAGGTAAAACGCGATAAGGGGAATGGTTAGTCGGTACCTATTCGTGTTTCGTCGAAAAGTGGAGTACATTGAGAAAGACGACTCAATTAAACTCGTACTAACAAGAGGATGTCGATAAACAAGGTAAGATCCCATAGAAGGTATGATGAGCCGTTGATCTGCACGAGGACCAATATGTAGTCTTAGAGGACTACATAACGGTATATTATGTGTATTATGAGTAATTATATGTGTTATTATAACTGTTATGTATTATAACTCGACTAACACATTTTTATCAGATTTATTACATTTTTTGCAGATGTCATGACAGAGGCCGTCACCTATCGCCCCCCACGCACGGGCAAAGATGATAGTGGTGGGTCGGGACACCGCCGATGTGGAGGGCTCAAGATCGTGACAAGAGGTCTCGGATTCCCGAGACCCCCAGGTGAGAGAGCCGTGGTTTCACCAACAGACATTTTGTCGGAGGACTACCACCACGATTGTCCCTACCTCGTGTTCGATCCAAACAATCCTAACGCCACGTGGACGCCATCGTGATTTTCCTATTGGTCCCGCCAAGTAAGTATTATACATTCTTCTTAAATATCTAAAACATAATCGATAATGATAGTCGACAAGTATAAATTGTTGTACTAAAGTAATGCATATTCGCTTTCTTGTATCTTATACATTGACAACAGCTATGGCCCTGGAGGTGCACAACAAACTAGGTGACATCTTCCAGGGTGAGAGAGCCACCAAGGTGGTGGTGAGTGTTGGAGCCACATCTCGAGCGCATGAGGCCGAGTACTTCATGAGCTGAGGGTAAGTTAAAATATGACATTCATTTGTTTGTAATTATAATTAATCGCTTTAATATGAGTGGTATGTTAGCCATCGTATGTGAGTGGTATGTTAGCCACTTTATTTGGGTGATATGTTAGTCACCATTGTGTTAGTAAATTTTAGGACAATGTGAGTGGTATGTTAGCCAATGATGTGAGTGGTATGTTAGCCACTTTATTTGGGTGATATGTTAGTCACCATTGTGTTAGTAAATTTTAGGACAATGTGAGTGGTATGTTAGCCACTATATGTGAGTGGTATGTTAGCCACTTTATTTGGTCAGATATGTTAGTCACCATATCTCGTTATGTTGTTAGACATGTATCGATTTTGGATGTTGTATGAAATTGGGAATGTAGAAGGAGTACTTCATTCAAGAGTTGATCCCACGATCCGGCGTGTTTACTTAGAGATGGGATCCAAACTGCAGGATATGGTCTCAGACGGAAGGCTATTCGATCGGGTGGCCCAATCCTCCATGTCGATGCAACGGAGTGGGCCTTTGGGATGCTTCATCGGCGCCGAATCGATGTCCGTGACGTTGTTGACCAACAAAGTAACCGCATCCTACCGACACGGCAGAAGGGCCGTCACCACCTTGGGAGGCGATCTATCGTATCGATTATTATCAATCGTGCGTATATATGTGTTTTTGCAATCTAGCATTACGGTATGCTCTATTACTTGTAGATGATAAATTGTTGACTAGATCTGTTTGATTCAGTGGCACGGGGAGGTGACATCCAAGTATGCCATCTTCAAGAAGGCCAAGGGTATATGGGTATGGACCGAATCGGTCAGCATCGCCTATTGCGGTATGTTTATGTTGTTTAAAGTTCATATTTGTACACTATTACAAGTTACTTTTTAAAACAAAGAATCGATCATTATATCCGCTATTTACGTATTTCAGCCGAGGTTGATGCTCGTGGCGAGGGAGGACGAGATTGGGTGATGTCACAATCAACAAGTTGACAACATCTTCCTAGAGGTCAACAAACCGACAAGAAAGGATTTAATATATGGACTCGGAGCCTCGCTTGTAATCGCTAGTCCGCGTGTTCCTCATCATCGCCCCAAAGCAGCCAGACGTTCCCGCTTACATGTGACTGTGTCTCGAAATGGTGCGCCGCAGTCCGGAACATGTTGCTCGCTAACTCAAGAGATGGAGCGCATGAGAGAACGGCGAGGAGAACAGCTCTCTTGCCATGTATGGAGCAGCCATGTCCTAGCCCGCCATCACCCACCCCCACCCCGCCCGATAGCTAGTTATGTATCCGTATGTTCGTATTTTTTCATATTTACACTTGTTCGATAATTTCTCCATTCAATATTACTTTTTTATTCATTGAAACATTTTTTCAGACATTGATTTATTATCTAACATTATATTGATTAAATAGGTGAACTACGTAAAAATAGGGATTAATATGAAATAAATAGTGACGGAATTAGTGACGGAATTCACAAGGATTTTAATTAGTGACGGAATTTCAAATTCGGCACTAGTCCAATTAATATTTAGCGACGGATAGAATCTATCCGTCATAATTTAGCGACGGATAGATTCTATCCGTCAAGAATATAGCGACGGATAGATTCTATCCGTCGCTATATTTAGCGACGACAGATTCTATCCGTCGAGATTTAGCGACGGACAGAATCTATCCGCCGCCATATTTCGAATTAAAAAAATTGACAATCAAGGCCGTCCAACTGTCATGAATCGACGACGGATTGTTATCCGTCGCCATTAGCTTCAGGGGGCGACGGATTTTCATCTGTCGCCCGATCCGTCGCCAGAAGGGCGACGGATATCTTCGTAGAGCGACGGATCTATCCGTCGCCAGCCGATTTTTGGTCAAGTCATCACAATCATAGTGATTCACATTCAGATCACATAGATGTCGAATTCTACCAGCCCTAAACCCATGATGAGATGGATCAAGGATCATCCTGCAAAAGATGTGATCGACCAATCAATCAAGGTGTTAGGACTAGGAGAGCAATAGTCGAAAATGCTAACTCTCTTCGATGTTTCATCTCAAACATTGAACCTAAAACTATACAAGAAGCATTAAGAGACCAAGATCGATCTCCGCAATGCAAGAAGACTTGATCGCTTTGAGAGAAACAAAGTCCGAAACTAGTTCCATTTGTAGAAGGAATATCTTTGATTGGAACTAAGTGGGGTTTCATACAAGATGAATGAATTTGGTGAAATAACCGTAAACAAAGCAAGGTTACCGCCAAGGGATTCACCTGCATCAAGGTTTAGATTTTGATGAGTCATATGCACCAGGCGATTGATGCAATAAGACTCTTCGACTTTGCACTCATAAAGACTTTAAAGTTTATCGATGGATGTCAAGAGGCATTCGAATGGTGAACTTGCCGAGGAAGTCTATGTTGAACAACCACCGCTTTGAAGTTTCCTAAAGTAGAATGGTCTATAAGCTGTAAATTTATATGGATCAAACAGTTCCAAGAGCATGGTATGGCACTTTGGCCAAATACCTTCCTGAAAGTGGTTTCAAGAAAGGTGAAGTTGATAAAACTTTATTTACTTTAAATCATGATGGGAAACTACTTTAGTTCAAGTATATGTTGATGACATTATATTTGGATCTAAGGACAAGCAACTTTGATGACTTTGCAAATCTCATGAAAAGTAAGTTTGAGATGAGCATGATGGGAGAATTGAACTATTTCCTAGATTGCAAGTCAAGCAACTCAATGATGGAATATTCATTAGTCGATAAAGTATGTAAAAGACATGCTCACAAAGTTCAATCTTAAGCCTTCAAAAGAATGCTAAGATACCTATGAGCATAGGAACCAAGATGACCTATAATCGAATCGTATAAGAGTGTTGATGAACACAAGTATAGGAAATTGATAGTTCAATACTTTACTCATCGCAAGCGCATTCGATATTCAATATGTAGTCAGTGTGCTAGATTTCAAACAAATCCAATGCAATCACACTACAACATTGCTATGAAAATATTAAGGTATGTGAAAGGTACAAGAGATGTTTGTGGTATCCTAAAGAAAGTGGACCGAAGTTCGGGGTTACTCAGATGTCGATTATGTCGATCAATGCTTGATAGGAAAAGCACCTCAGAACTTGCGCTCGAACTAGACTTATCTCATGGTTTAGCAAACGCAAAACTCAATTGCAACTTCTACCACGTAGGTCGAATATATTGTCATTGTTAGCAACACAAATTCTATGGATTCAACAACAACTCGTAGACTATGGATTCAATGAAGAGAAAACTCCCATTTTCGTGATAACACAAGTGCTATTGCAATCACACGTAACCCCAAGTTCCATGCCGTAACAAAGCACATTGATTTTAGACACCACTTCATCATAGACCATGTTGAGAAAGGCAATAGAGATACTCAAGATCGCACGTAAGACCAACTTGCAGATATCTTCACCAAGCCCGCATAAGAAAGCTTGCTGACCTTAAGACATAGTCTGGGTTAATGGAGATGCCTATGACTAAAAATGTCCTCAATCTCTAAAGTCCGAAAAGTGAGGTAGAAAAGAAGTAGCCTCTAAGAACATGTTCTCGTAAAGCCGTTAATAAGAAGTGATAAAGGTTTCGAGTAGCAACACTTTAAAGGCAAAACATCGAACGGGTATCCGTAAAGGCAAGGTTGGTACACACTAATAACAAGTAAATAAGACTAGAACTTACTTACCGAGAGCGGGTCAAATACATTCAAACAACCAAGCTTCCGACATCAATTCGTAAAGCTATTTAGTCATAAAGAGAAAAGACACAAAGCCCTAAAAGTATAAGTTCGAAGTCAAACATGTCCAATGTCTTGTATTTTGCCATTTTTATGATAAACAATATAAAGATAAGG